>LPNX010484524.1:69206-152405 GCA_001517045.1 Pseudotsuga menziesii | reverse complement strand
TATATATATATATATATATATTTATCTTTCCTAGAGACAGATTTGTTTATGTTATTACAGAGTACTCTGTCTAAGTAAAAACATCTAAAATAGAAAGGAAAAACCTACATATGAATAACTCACTTTAATATTTTCAACGTTTGATGTTAATTCTATCGAGAACTCACGTTAAAATTTTCAACGTTTGAATGCTAGGATTTCAGATTTTTTAAATATCCTATAAAATTGACTTTTTTCAATCTCTAACTTATGCTAAACTCTTGATAAAAATGATTTGTGACAATGCATTTTACCAAATAGATTTCAATAAGTTTTTGAGTAAAGTCAATCTGACTACAATTTTAAAGAACCCTAAATGGAAGAAATTTGAGATTTCGAACGATAAAGAAACAAAATCATTAAGAAAGAAATTTGGGTGACCTCCCGGGAAGTCCTAGTGTTGCACCCTCTACGCTTTTTAGAGTTTTTCATCCATTTCTTTTATTTGGTGGGTGAATATTTACTTGATGTTGTGGAAGATTCTAGGAAAAAGGGATATGTACCAGGCAACATGAATGTCACTTTATTGCATTAATTCCAAAGAAGGACATACTTAAATATTTCGATGAATATAAGACTATCTCTTTATGTAACTTGGTCTAAGAAGTCATCACTAAGGTTATCTCAAATTGGATCAAGCCAATTTTTTAGAAGTGTATCTCTCAGGAGCAGTTTGTTTTTTATCAAATAAGTATATCCTTGAGGCAGTGGAAATTGCACAAGAATGTCTTCATTCCATTAAGATAAAGAAAATCAATTCTTCCATTCTCAAAATGGATTTGATCAAAGGTTGTGATAGTGTTGACTGGAATATTTTCCGATTGATGTTACTAATTGGATTATGGCATGTATTACTTCAACAAACTTTTCCATTTTGGAGAATGGTTCCCCAAGTTTTTTTTTTCTAGATGTAGCAGAGGACTTCGATAGGGATGTCCTTAATTCCCACTCTTATTCCTCCCTATCATTGAGGGCCTCAGTAGACTTATTAATGCATCTAAAAAGGATAAACTCTTCCAAGGTATCAAAATCTCACATACCCTTTCTATTTATCATCTATTTTTATAGAGGATGTGCTTATATTTGGAAAAGGTTTGGTGGTTGATTGGAAGCATCTCCTAGATATCATTAACATCTTTTGTTCAACAGCTGGGATGGCTATAAGCCCACATAAGTCAATATTTTTGTATTTCATTTTTTATCATACGATTAAGAATAAAATTGCTCAACTTTTTCCTTACAAAAGGGAGTTTCTTGAGGATGGATTTTAAGTATCTAGGATATTGTTTGAAGCCAAACTATTATAAAAATGAGTATTGGACTTGGTTATACAAAAGATTGAGAAAATAGTATGCAATTAGACTTTCAAATATCTTTCCTTAGGATGTAGACTGATATTGGATAAGTATGTTATAGAAAGCATTCATGTGTATTAGTTTTCTTTAGCTAAGATTTTGTATTATTTAATAAATATTATTAGATAAAGAAAGTTTTAATTCCTTTGGGTTGGTAACATGAGAACAAGAAAGATCCACCTTTCCTCCTGGGAAAGTATATCTTTACCTAAAAATATGGGTAGCTTGGGACTGAAGCACTTAGATTTTCTCAACTCTACTCTGAGCATGAAGAGTCTATGTCATGGTATTATAGGTAATGGCTTATGGAGCAGTGTGATAAAAGAAAAATATATAAAAATATGGACTATTAGTCAATGGTTTCAAAATCCTTGTAAGAATGCTACAAATGATTTGATTATTTGGAGGAAGTTTTTGAAAGTTTATCCTATGTTGGGTGAAATATTTTCTTGGAAGATTGGTCATGGTACTCAGGCATATGTGGGATTTGATCCCTTTGTTGGCGATGAAGGAAATTTTACTCTTTCAAAGAGTCTAATCTCTGAGCTTCACTATAAAAGTATAGAGGTCATTGCTCAGCTAAGGAAAGGTGATGGTAATGCTGAAGACTTTCATACTGGTTAACTGTTAGGGATCTAGATTTGTCAAATGAATTAGATTATGAATGTAATGAATATATCATGATTCTTAATAGAGTAGGAATTCGACTAAGGAATGAGGAGGATAAGATTATTTAGGATTGGGAAAATTCAAATGGGATTCTAAATGAGAAAAAATATTATGAATCTATTTCAACAAAAGCCTTGGTTTGTCCTCCAAAATGGTGGACAAATTCTCTTTGGAAGTGGAGAACTCCATTAAAGGAAAAATTATTTCTATGGCTATGCCTAAACAACAAAATACTTACCTAGGGTAATTTGATAAAAGAGGCTTCAATGGAACAAGTTTGTGTGTTCTCTATAGGAATGAGATAGAAACCATCTCTCATATTTTTGTTCAATGCAGTTTTTCCAAACTATTTGGGATGTTTTAAGGAGAGTTCTTGACTTTCGGGATAGTTAAGAACCATAATCCCTATTTGGGATATTTGAGAACCATAAGCCCTCAGTTTACTTGGTGTGTTCCGTAATTGTATCCTCTATTTTGCATATTCTAAAGAAGGGAAGAGGAAAAAGACGAGACCCTCTATCAGGCCACACTTGACTGATAATATCTCTTCTGGATCATTTAATGGGACAAACAAGGGACATTTATGTGGAGCAGGTGTGATTTTGAAAATAAAAAAATTGGACACATTATCAAGTTAAGTATGGGAGGAGGATATGGGACTAATACTAAAGCATAACTCATATCTTTATGGTGTCTTCTTTGGTTTGCAAGGAAAAGGGGGATTGATAATCTACAAGCTACATGAGATTCCAAAGTCATTATTGACTAGGTGGGAGGGAAATTTGTTTTACATGCTCTTGTTATTGACCAATGGATGAACAGAGTTAGAAATAATATCAATAGCTTCTATTTCATCTCCTTTACGCACATATCTACAAGGAATATAACCCGGATGCATATTTTCTCTTAGAGGAGGATGTTGACATTATGGATGGTTTAGTTCATTGATGATATGATGATAGATGTTGGTTCAACATATGTCTTTTAATCAAGATGGGACCTTTCAGGGTTTGTTTTTTTTCTAGATAGTGATTTTTGTATTATAAATTCTGCAAGTTAGTCTTCTTTGATAGTTTAACACTGAGTGGGAGACAGATGCAACTTTTTGGCTTCAAAGAATTCTTTAGGAGATGTTTCATGTTATGTTTTGATTTGTATTGGATAGGGAATGAGGTTTGTTTTATAACAGTTTATCTTGTTTATCAGTTCTTATTTTTTGTTGAAGATCGATGTAAGTTTGGTTTTTATTAATAGCAAGTTACTTTTTTTCGGATGAAAAAAGAAATCATTAATTAAGAAACACACATTCAATTTTTTAGAAGAGGCGTAATTAATTATTTCCAATAAATAAATTTAGGTCATGTTCCTTTGCTTAAACAAGGTCGGGAAATAACATCATTCAAATTTCATTCCATTCCCTCATGGAAGTGTTGAACCAAAAGAAGGAGCTCACAACAAGCATTGAGCATTAGTTTTCTTTTCCATGGTAACTTTAAGATTAAATCTTTTAGAGAACCAAGGAGAGATGCACAATAATTAGTCCTTGTTTTGAGATTCACAACTCCATACTATCATTTAATGAAAGAGGAAAAATTGAATTAAAAGAGTTGCCATTATTTTCAGGAAAGCTTTGGAGGGAAGAAAGTTGAACTCTAAGGTCGCGTTCAAATGGCCATTGAAGCCATTTTTCTCTTTTCAAGTAAACCCAATACAACTTGCTATTCCGTTTCATCACAATTTAACAATATCTGTGAATCCACTCAATGAAACCACTCAAGCTCTCATTGTACTATATAAATTTAAAACTATATAATATGATAATGTTAAATGATCAATGTTTTATAACACCTAAATTTCCTAAACATACAGATTATTAAATATATAAGTATAATAAAAAGATTTTACTAATTTTTAATATAAAAGTACTCATATATTATAAATTATATTTAAATCAAAGGATTTATAACCATTATATATAATATTAAAGCTAAAATATATGATAAAGTTGGAGAGTCGTTATTTTAATAATAACTAAGTTTTCTAAACATGTAGTTTTACTCATTATTAAAATAAAAATATTAATATATTATAAATTATATTGAAAACTATGAACTTATATCAATTATATTTATTAGCTTAATTATTTAATTTCTAGTTTTTTAATGTCGATAAACCATAAGATAAGTACCACACAGTTATATGTCATCCATGTGTCAACTACCAGTCCACTCCAAATTATACGTTATCTATTCATTTGTACATCAACTACGAGTTATCCATTTATCAACCATCACTTATTTTTTATATTCTCTTTTTTTAATCTCTCACATTCTTCAACTTATCTGCCATGAGCTATTAGTTATCCATTCATCAACTACGAGTTATCCCTGCATCTATTACTAGTTATTCACTCATCAACTACTGATTATTATTATTATTATTGTTTGTTTTGAATTTCAAATAGCTTCCATAGAATCAATCTAGACAATACACTTGCCTCAAAGTCATCCATAGATGAAAAAGCATAGATGGTATTCCACCTTGAAATTCTAAGATACTAGCACAACCACTTAACTTGTGGCTGGTGAACACCGATAGGTTACAAGTTAAGTGTCACCAATAAGTTATTGATTTCTTATTCTCGTCATATTCTAGTTAAATGAGTTATTCTCACAAACCGCGAGTTATACATGCATTGGCTAGGAGTTATCCATGCATCACTAGTTATCCATGCACAATTATTTTTTATATTATATTTTAATACTTGTTTATTTTGAATTTGTAACGACTATCATAGAAACAATCTGGACAATACACTTGTCTTATCCTTGTTCATAAATGAAAAAACATAGGTGCTTTCCCACCTCAAAATCTCAAATAACTAGCACACCCACAGTGTGTGTGGTTGGATCATGCCGATAGGGATCAAATGGTTGAGAGATAGCGATGGAATGAAAGACAGTTTGAAAACTTTTTTTTTATTCCTCATATTCTTCTAGTTAAATAGGTTCAATTTTGAGTAATCCATGCATAGCTACATGTTATCATCGACATTCTTCATGTTATCCACTTACCATACATACATACATACATACATACATATATATATAATTTCACATTCTTCTATTTATGTACTATGAACTGTTGCTTATCCATGCATTACTACCAATTATCCATTGATCAGCTACCATATATATATATGTTTATTTCAAATTTTGAACGACTACCATAAAATCAATCTCAACGATACACTATTAACAAAATAATATTAAAACTAATTTGTTTTCATAAATTTTCCATATTCATTATTCAAATTATTGACTTTACTTTTATATTTATAATAGTAATAAATATCAAAAAATTTCAAACACATAATGATTTCTTAGATATTAATACATGAATTTCCATTTCTTCATATTAAAAACTAGTTATCAATTTATATAAAATTATGGTGCCGAGCATTTATCTTGAGACATATTTGAATAATGCAACTGGTCAAACGAAGCAAGCACCAATAATTGCCCGGTGCTGTCAACCCATCCACTTTAGAATATAAAAAATACTAACACAATAAAAATTCAAACACATAATGATTTCTTAGATATTAATACATGAATTTCCATTTCTTCCTATTAAAAACTAGCTATCAATTTATATAAAATTATGGTGCAAATCTTGAGACATATTTGAATAATGTAACTAGTCAAACAAAGCAAGCACCAATAATTGCCCGGTGCTGTCAACCCATCCACTTTGGAATATAAAAAATACTAACATAATAAAAAATCCAAAGTTGGAGTAATGTTTTTTAATAAGATTTACAACATAATTAATCAATTTGTATGCATAAGAAACATTAAAAAAATTTAAGTAACACAATTTACCACGCTTTAAATTAACCAAATATTTTTTAATGATAAAAATATATATATTGTGGAGCTCACTCCCACGAAGTTAATTTGTCAAAATGCTAATTGAATAATTTATCTTTATATCATTTAAGAAAAAAAAATCGTATGATATATATTTTTATAAACATAAATCAATCTAAGCCTTTGTTAACCCATTTCGCATTGTTATCAATTCAATCACCTTGAGAATTTAATCCAAACTACTATTAGATACTCAGTAATGCACAACAACCAAATTAGCTTGACTTTCTATTATTATTAATGTGGTTTAAATAATTAATCGAAGTAACCCAACATAGATCCATCTCAAGTCACAAGGAGCTCATAAAAGGAGGTTAGGTTAGAGTTTTTGCAGGCTTTTTTCAGAGTTAAGGTTTCTGACCGATCTCCTCTAACAGTGGAGGATAACGTTAGCATGAGGGATGCCACGGGTGGGGGGAGTTTCCTCCTCCCCTGGTTTTGAATAAGGAGAAAGGCACAGATACATGGCTACATCCTGACCTCCAACCAGGGACAGGAGGAGAAGGGAAGAGCAGGGCCATCAAGTCGACTCAAGCAGGAGGAGAAACTAGGAAACTAGGGAAGTGCATGCCGAAAGATCGGATGGTGCCCAAACTACAGATTTATTCGAATAGAGTTCGAGAGGATATTCAGTACATAAAAGATCACACCCTCATTGGTAAATTCATTGGGATTTGGCCTGCTAAGAAGGCTCTGATCTGGTGGATAACTACAACCTGGAAACCACAGGGCCACTACGACCTTCAACTCAGAGCCAAAGGTTTTTTCATGATAATATTTTTCAATGAGGCAGATCACACTCGAATCTTTGATAATGGACCATATTTTTTTTCATTCCGTGAGGTTATACGTACGCCCTTTGAAAGAACATTTTAACCCTGATAAAGAAAACCTGACAATCACCCATGTTTGGCTCCAACTGTACTCCTTACCCTCTGAATACTGGGAGGAGGAAATCCTCACTAACATAGGTAACACCTTGGGGGTTTTCTTCAAGGTATCAGAGCAAACAAAAAAAGATGAGATATACTTCGTATGCCCATTTATGTCTTTATATGGATATTTCCCAAGATTTTCCACAAGGGATCGAAATATCCTGGGTGGACGAGGAATGGTTCTAGGCGATTGAATATGAACAGATTCCTTACGTTGCAGGTGCTACCATGAGCATGGGTATCTTTTCCGCGACTTCCCTCTCAATAAACAGCCCAGAGTCAATCTTAATAAGAGAGGGATAGACTCAGAAGGGTTTACCAAAGTAACAAATAAGAAACACCCAACCAAGAAAGGCGACGGACCTGAGATTCATAAGAAAGACCAGACGTACAATCGATTTGAAATATTCCAACTAATAGGGGAGAAAGAGGAATTAGAGGAAGGTCAGATTCTAGTTACGTAAGCCAATGAGAAAACCCTTACCCCTGAGGAAGTAACCCAAGATGCATAACAGGTTGTGGTGATGGAGGACGTCCCCATACCAGGGGAGGAAGTCAAGGAAATGGAATTGGGAGAACTTGACCTAGAGGGTTTGGAGGCGGCTTGTTTAGAAAAAGTCTCGGATTCTATTCCGCCGCAACAGGTCTCCCTTTTGGAAAAAGCTATCACCAAGACAAAAGGTGTGAAATACCTGGGCATAGCCATTGATTCCCATAAGGAGAATGAAGGGAAAAAGAAAGGAAGAGGTGAGAAACGAGGAGGACACAGTAATGTTCAGAGAATGCAAGTAGTTGGCGTGAAGGTGGTAGCCTCAGGAAAATACCCTACGATAGATGCAATGCTCGCCTCATCCCTCAAACAATTATATGATGTAGATAACATCATGGAATATTCGAGACTATAACAACCCATTGAAGATACGTCTTTTGAGAAGTAAAATCGATATTGAAAAACCAACCATTCTACTACCTCAAGAAACTAAATGCTTTGAAGCAAAGTTCAAAATTGTAGGAAAGAAAGTCAAGACAACATGTGAGGTCATAGCAAGTGATGCAAAGGGAGAAACTGGGGGGATATGTATACTCTAGAATCCCAGGGAGGTTTGCCTCTCGGGATTTATGGCCACTCATTTTAATCTTTCATCATTTTTTTCACGTGGAAGGTACGAGAATTCGTGGATTTCTCTCCAATGTATATGGGCCTTCAATAGCCAATCAGAATAACTCCTTCCTAGATTCATTATTCAACCTAAGAGTAATGGTTGGCCCCTGCCCTTGGATCCTGGGAGGGGACTTCAATTTGTTTCACAATCTGGAAGAGAAAAAAGGGGGTATCCTGCAATTAAACCCCTGTAGCGAACAATTCAATGAAGTTATAGAGGCCCTTAATGTAGTCAATGTCAGAACATCCAATAGTATCCTTACATGGAATAACAAGCGAGCAGGGGACAGAAGCATAGTTGGCAAGTTAGACCATTTCCCAGTTTCAGAGTCAGTAATGATGGGGGGGGATTGTCAGCTGTTGTACTCCCCTCAGCAGGATCTAACCACTGGCTGATCAACTTGGAATGGAAAAGAATAGGGGCGAACCTTCAGAGACCCTTCCATTTTGAGAAATTATGGCTCCTCCATCAAGACTTCTCGGAGAAACTTTGACAATGGTGGAAGGAATTGACACCCATAATGGGAACACTAATGAACCAATTTCAACATAAAATTAAGTTCCTAAAAAGGAAAAATTAAGCATTGGAATTCAGAATCTTTTGGGAACATTTTCCAAGAGAAAAAACAGTTGGATCATAAGACGAAAGAAGTTCAACAAGCCTCCATGAACCAGGGTTTATTCGAGGAGCCGAAGGAATAAGAACATCATCTTCTAAAAGAACTCAACCTCAAGGAACAGTAGGAAGAGCTTCTTTTGAAACAGAAATCCAGAAATCATTGGCTAAAGGAAGGGGAGCACAATATGAAATTATTCCACAAAGCAGCCATTCAACATCGACAAGGGAATCAGATGGTGTGTCTAAAGAGAATAGATGGTACCTATGATGAAACTAAAATATAACTGGAGCAGACCTTGAATGGGTTCTATGCCGACCTCAAGGAGGAAGCTGATATCAATCACCAAGAGGCGCAAGAACATGTGTTGAACCATATCCCTAAGGTGATTATGACCAATCACAACATTATGTTAATGAAAACAATCGAAATGGATGAATTGGAGGCAATGGTCATGCAAATGGAAGCGGATAAAGCCCCAAGACCAGACAGGTTTACTACGAATTTATTCCACTCCTGTTGGGATTGGATGAAAGATGAAGTGTTGGAGTTGGTTGATGACTCAAGGATAACGTGGAGCATTCTGAAAGCCTTCAATGCTAATTTCCTTACGCTAATTCTAAAAGAAACGGGCATGGAAGATATTGGAAAATTCAGATTGATCACCATTTGTAATGTTATCTACAAAATTATAACCAAGGTAATAAAAAATCGAGTGAGACCCCTCCTACCCATGCTAATCTCCCTGGAGCAAGCAGGATTTGTAGAAGGGTGACAAATTCTATATGGCATCATTTTGGTTCATGAAATGACTCATTCCTTGAAGATGGACAAGATTCTAGGTATGCTTCTTAAACTGGACTTATCTAAAGCATACAAAAAACTCAATTGGACTTTCTTAGCTGCAATACTAAGGACCTTTGGTTTTAATGAGCAATGGATCAAATGGGTAATGATCCTTGTCTCTACAACCTTCTTCTCGATCTTGGTTAATGGAACTCCGTCACATCCATTCTTGGCCTTGAGGGGGATTCGACAGGGGGACTCCTTATCTCCCTTCCTCTTCATTATTATCGTTGAAGGACTTGGTCGAATGCTCAAAGCTATGCAACATAACAACCAAATTCGGGGTCTTACCCTCAGTGATGGGATGGAACCTCAAACCCATCATCAATTCGTCGATGATAACATGTTAATGGGCCCCTCCTCGATCTAGGAAGCGAGAGGTATCACAAAAGGTTTAGACAACTTTCTGGAATCTAGTGGGCTGGAGATCAACAAAGACAAATCCCAGGTCTATTTTTTCAATACACCAAAAGTCACTAGCAGGTATATTCTTCATATTCTAGAATTCACAGAAGGTCACCTCCCATCCAAGTATCTAGGAACTCCTTTGGCTAAATCATATATTTGACAAATATCATGGAAGTATATTCTTGACAAAATCAATTGCAAGATCGAGCAATGGACATTTAGAGCCCTCAATTTCCCAAGTCATCTCATTTTGGTAAAGTTTGTGTTGCAAGCAATGCCACTCTACCTTTTTTCTGTTCTGGCTGCTCCAAAATTGGTACTCAAGCAAATTCGAAACATACAGAGGAGCTTTCTGTGGGGAGGATCTTCAGGGCACCAGAAATGGGCCCTGGTTGAATGGGATACCCTATGTACACCAAAGGAAGTAAGGGGTCTAGGAATGCATGACCTGGTAATTGTCAATAGGGTCATGGGGGCCAAAATTCAGTGGCGGTGGATCACCCACATTGGGGAGCCTTGGGAAGTGTTTTGTCACCACAAGTATACCCCACATTGGCCTAAGAAGAATATCATTAGGTTCAAGGAAGACATAACAGGCTCTCATATTTGGAAAGATGCGCAATTGAATAGAGGTTTAATTCAAAGGCACAGTTTCTGGGAGGTATAGGACGGTGAGTCATCCTCCTTTCTGCCAGATGCATGGAAACAATTACCCCACATGGTTGATAAAGAAGATATAAAATACCTAAAGTTGTATATTTAGAGCAGTCCTCTGCAACCAGTTCAACACTTTTGGGAGCCCATGTAGGAAGACATGCAATTCCGAGAATGGAATCCCAAGCCTTGTTGGCAATCATGTGTCCCCGAAGATAACCTTGACAATTTTTATGAGGAACTATGTGCTCGCAGGATTCCCAAGGTGGATGGGCCAGAAAAAGGTCACTAGGGGTATTCCAATATAGGTAATTTTAGTATCACAGAGGCAGTAGGCCTGCTTACAGAAACACAGAGAATGTCAAAGGAGGAAAAATGGATCAAGGTATGGAAGGGGAACCTTTGGCAAAAAATTGCAACTGCCAGCTGGCTTTTACTACGCCTACATATCCTAACCTAGGAAAATATTATGAAAATAGGTATGAACGGTCCCTCCCGATGTTGTCTTTGTTATAAGGAGGCTAAAACCATTGATCACCTACTAGAAAGATGCATATGGTATCCTCCCTTTGGGATATGGGAGAGGAGAGGTTCAAAAAAAGCACCAAGGTTAGGGGATGCCCAGATATTACCTTGGCTACATGGCCATCTCAAGCCTTTACAAATGAGCTTCTCAACAGAATGTGGGAATTATTCCCAGGGTTTGTGGTGTGGGAAGTATGGAAGGAGAGAAATCAATAAATTTTTAAGGAGAAGAATAGGAAAACATAGGCATTTTGGCGGCTAATTGAACTTCACTTGAAGGAAACACTCACTCTCACTCAATGGCAGTCTGAATCAATCAAACCGAATAATGCATAAAGGAAAATATTGAATGATTGGAGTTTTACAATTTACCTATGAGCATCAATAGTTTGCGTGCTCTGGTCGCTCCCCCATAGATTCCCAATTCCTACCATTTCCTGACGGCGGGTACCTTCAAACTCAACTTTGATGGAGCGACGAAAGGGAATCCTGGCCTAACTGGATATGGATGGATCATTCACAATACTGAAGGCAGGGTGCTCAATTTCTTATGGGGAGACCTTGTAGAAACCACAAATAATGTTGTAGAATTGGAAGCTCGGGTTAGCGGCCTAAGGTGGGAACTACAATAGTCATGGACACCACTGTTCGTGGAGGGAGGCTCCATGCTCATAATCACAATGGTGGGATGAATCCAATGGGGATTGACCATTTCCAATGTCTCTCAAAATTAGAATTGGGAGAGCAGGTTGATTGTGCTTCAACGTTTTCTGGCCACCACTCTTGCCATCCAGTTCATGCACATTTGAAGACAAGGGAATAAGATGGTAGATGTGCTGGATAACAAAGGGGTGGGAGTTCGAGTGCCCTTCCATGCAGGCCCATTGGAGGACATCTATGACCATATATTGCGAAATCAATGTATGACACTTGCTGCAGTCGACATAGGCCAGCTATAAAGAGACCCGACCGACAGAGGGGAAGGGCCAACCAGTACAGCTGCCACGAGGCATCGACGTTGGTAGGGAGCTCCTACAATACTTGAATTGTCATCCCTCACCAAATTACATCTGGGGAGAATAATTACGACAAATGGAGGATGGGAGGATAGGATGGATGGAAATTGCGACACGAGGAAAGAAGATGGGTTTAGAGTTCAAGTTCCCCATATACCATAAATGATGGCAAAATAGTCTCGTCAAGGCTTGTTTTCAGCACAAGGGATTAATTCTCGAATGAGGAATGATGGAAGAATTAACAGAGGGAATAATGTTCATGCAGGATACATAGTGTGGGAAAGGAGGAAGCCGAAGTAACTCTCGGATCTTCACAGAACTGAATCATGTGGCACGTGGGTAGGGGATGATTTGATTAAGATTAGTGAGTATGAAGGAATGAGTGTTGATACCATGGATAGTATGGAGCAGGCGTTCTGTCATTTAAAGATGATGATGTTTAAACATCCAATACGGATCCAAAATTGTATAAGTGCTCTCCCTCATGGACCGATAGTCATGTGATTTTTTATGCATGACTATAATTGTTGGCTTTATTTAGCTGGAGGTATTTCTTTCACCTCAAGCACCCTTGTTCTGTGCATAATGGACCCCATATGGTGCATACGTAGAAGGAGATTTTCTCAACACATTACTGGTGAGAGGGTTTTCTTAGGGGAGGAAAGGACTTCAGAACAAGGGACAAGGGTGACAGAGAATCTCCCCCCTATGGACTTTAACTAGGGAGCTTAGTACATCGCAGGGACCCTGACGACCACCGAGGATAAAATAGCACATATGGAGGTTTCCCTCCTAAGGGAACTCGAGTCCCACTAGGGACGAACGATCGCTGCTAATCCATTTTTGGCAGTAAGAATCCTCCTGGCAAGAGAAATTCAAGCTCAAGACCAGATGGTGAAGGAAATCAGAGAGGCCATTGCGATGATCAAGCATGGCCAACATACCAACTTTGACGGAGCACGCTTGTTGGATGATGCATTGACAGGATATATCTCCCAGGATACTGAGAATATGGGGGATGGCACGGTTAGGCCCACTAGTGAGCTGTTAGCTCCTTGAGCCGAAGGGGGATTGTTGTTGCGGGTAGTCGATGCTATGACTTCTCTTTTTTATTTGTATTTTGATGCCAATCATTTTTTGTTATCACACTCAATATTTGTGTAGATATAGTAAATATAGGGGGGAAACTCTTCGGTTTAGGGGTCATCAGGACAAAGTTTGGCTTTATTTTGGGTGCATTCTCTTGGGTAAAAATTCAATGATCGGGTTCCCCAATATGGGACGAACAGTGGTTAGGCTCTAGAATTTTCATTGTAATTATCCTCATTTTATATCAGTAATATAAGGTATCGTTGCTTACTTACAAAAAAAAACATAGATCCATCTTAAACTTGGGTTTATCAAGCAGTGAGAGGGATCCAATTCCTTACTAGTGTTTTTTTTAAATTTTAAGGTAAAAAAAAAATCCCTCTCTTGATTGATAGATCTAGGATTAAGTTTTAATTTTTTATTTTATAAGCCGACATGGATTTTTTAAATTACTTTTCATAACTTTTTTATTTATAAGCCAACATGAATTTTTTAATTGCTTTTTATTTTATGATTTTTCTTAATTACTCTTTTTTGGTAATGTAACACTACATTATGTTATGTAACATTGCTCTACATTACCTTACATGACAACATCTCTCCCATACTGGGTTGTAGAGCGCCTCGCTCTCGATGAAAAGAGACAAAAAAAGATAATAAAAAAATAACAAGTAAAATTTTGGATTGATTAACTATAACTCGTTCCACTCCTATTCATTGCAATATTTTGCCACTACTTTGCAATATCTCTGGGAGAATCAATTATGCGATAAAATTGTTGCTAGTCTGCTAGTCTTCTTGGTCAGTTTTTTACTTAATGGTGAACTTGTGAATTTCAATGCTTAATTATTTGTTTGTTTTTGGAAAATTTGGGGTATGTGGTCAATGTCGACCATGCCCCGAAAATGGTTGTTTAATAGGCTAGGACGAAAAAACATATATTTTTGGCATGTTACTTTTGTTGCTACTATGGGCATATGCAATATGACATATTATTCAAAGATTTTGTTAAAGTTATTTCTTTTGAAGGGAATCAACTTCTAGTTTTTTATTGTTTATGGAAACTTAATACAAATGAAGGAGAAGACAAGAAATTGTCCAAAACATTTAGAGATATGTACTTGGAATTTGGTACTTTCATTGTAGTTAATGAGAGTGTCTATGCTTTAAGCTTTGACACAATGAATCATGACATCATAGTTTAGAGTGAGGAAGGAAAATTACTGCAGAATATACAATTATGTGAAATAATGGATTCATATGATTATCAGAATATAGTCATTCTCAATTTTCAGTGTGTTCCTTTCAAGTAAAGAATATTTGGTGGCATAGTTCATTTTTTAACCAAGTTGTATTGCAAATTTGTGAAGAGATAGAGTGATGAATTGTGATTATATTAATTGAATGAGCATCCAAAGGGAGAAAAGGATAAATCATGTGTAAATGAAACCATGATTCCACTATTTATAGAAGGCGATGTCTTGTGATTTTTTCAACTATTCCAAAATGTAGTCATATGAGAGTGCAACAGAGATTGAGAGTGAAACTGCAATTAGTGGTAAGGGTTTTAGCATTTCCATTATTACAACTTCAATATTTGTAAAGTTGTTATGTAAGGGTTTCAAGTATTCCTTAGGCAATCAAGTTTTGACTTTCATTTTACTTTTTCATAGGCAATTCCAACCCTGCCCTGATCACTTACTCCATAATATGAGGAAATGGGTCTCTCTTTTTTTTTATGTCTAATGTGAATCATATTTTGATTAGTTGCCATATCAAAATTGATTTTGGTTATAGTGTGTATGATTCTATTTGTATTTAGACAAACATAATAAGAGAGAGCAACATTTTGTAACTTCTTATTTCTGAAGATTGTGTTTTTTTATGCCAATAGGTGTTAGAATAACACCTATCCATGTTATTCTATCCACTTTTTCCCTGATGAAAGTTAATTTGCAAAAAATTTAGATTCAAGGAAAAGTTAGAATTTGTGTAAAGGATATTATGGTATTTTTCAGTCGTCTAGCTGCTCTCAATGGTTTTTAAAGAATTTGTAGATTTATATATATATGGAATAGGTAAAGGTATTTCACTCAAGCATGCTTGCAATTATGCTTGAAATATTGGCAGTTCCATCCAACAGGAAATAACAAAATATAAAAAATAATTTTCCTATTCAGTCCATTAATGTAGCTTTTTTGTTGTAGGAAAAGGTCATCATAAAATGTTGGAATTGAGCATTGGCGGTGTTGTTATTATACATTGGTGGTGTTTTCCAACAAGAAATAACAAAGGAACCATCTTGAATGGCTCCTGCATCATTCAATTACAAGACACAAGTTTTATAGTGATCATGTCCCTTCATTGTCACAAGTGGAAGTGCTCCTCCTGTACCACCATAAAGTGGCTCAATAAAAAGGTGATATTAAATCAATAGGAAAATATCAAAAAATATTTGCTAATTCAATGCATTAATGCAGATATTTATTTGTTGGTAGAAAAGGCCATCATAAAAGTTGGTATTGAGCATTGGTGGTGGTGTTGTTATACATTGGCAGTGCTGGTATTTTGGAAACGATGGTATACATGTTTTCAATCACATGGAGCCTAGAAAGAAGCAATACAAAGAAACCGAGGGACTCAAACCTTGGTGCATGTCATTGGAAGATTTGAAATATGTCGATGGGAAAAACACAAGAAAATTCTGGCAATTACCAAAATTTTGTTTTACATGCCAAATTTCCAAATTTTGTTTGTGGCATCAACTTTTGGATGATTATCGACATTCACAGTCGAATATTTGGATGTAGTGTGTTAGTAATTATGACGAGAGACACATCCTCCCCACTTTTCCCCGAGATGGAAGATGATCTCCAGAATCTTGGAAAACTTAGAATATTTTTTAACCTCATCGTGGCTAAGAAATCATAAACCTAACGAATGCAGATTAATAAATGGTTAAGGATACAACGCTAATTTTTTATTACTTGAATGACAGTGAAGTGGGATAAGAATGCAGTGGTTGTTGGGAAGCGGGATAATAATGTGGTGGTGGTTATACTTGAATGAAAGTGATAATTGTGGATTAATTAAACGATTTCCCATTTTCTCGTTCAATTGTTGAGTGGTGGGGTAAGAATGCAACGGTGGTTAGGGATAAGGTGTGCCTTGTTATTCTATTTATGTAGAGATTGAAATGTAAATTGAGTCCTCTACAAAACTTGTCTTTGACAATCGATCATCACAAAGTTGGAGAAGATTCACTAGTACAAAATGAGAGATAAATGAACATACGAACAAAATATTTGGTCACCATAGTTTTTCAAGGGATAAATGACCAAACTTGAGTGAGCCACCTAAAAATGACCAGATAAATGACCAATTGGGTCATAGGATAAAATATATGACTAGACAACAAGTAACTAAATTAAAAATGACCACATAACAATAACATTAAGAATATGAATTGGTCATATATTTGTTCATTTTTAGTTGTGTCACTCCGAAAATGGAAAATTACACTTTTTACAATGAATTTGTATAATTTACTAAATTTTAACACTACATATGGATTTATAGACCCCTTGTGACAATTAATGAACAAATATACAACCAAATATATGACCACAAGATAAACTATAAACAAACTAAATATGATCACATTTTTTGTCACATGATAAATGACCGCTAATTTGGCAACAATGGTCGCCAACTCAAAAGTGGTCATTTATATGTGTATTTTGGTCATTTTTTGGGCCACTTATATCTTATTTTGTACTAGTGATTGACCACTCACGTCCTCTTGCAGTCCTCATCTGATAATTGACAAACATTGTCAACATGATTTCTCTACATAACTCGTATTTGACATCCGATCATCATAGTCAGAGAAGACTAACCTCCCACCTACTTTTGCATTCCTCATTTCATAATAAAAAAATAATGTCAACATTGTAAGATAGTCACTATAAAAGTGTATGAATCCTTTTCCTTTGGAGTTCCACTTTATAATAAAAAATATTTAAGAATGTAATTTCTTTAAAAAAATACATCCATGCACAATGAAAAATGTTTAGTTGCTGCATTATTCTGGGTTGGTTTGTCTTCTATGGGATATTGTGTCCCTTGAGCATAAGAATCGTATCTCCAATAAGAGGATCGACCTTGAATATCCACTGCACTGTATTGACCACCATTTCATTCCATACATATAAACAAATAGAAAACACTAGTTCATGGCCCTTGCGAACAACCATCGTAGGTCCAATAAGAAGGATCATTACAGAAAAATTGAGGTTTAAATGGGCCTCCTAAGGAAAATGATAAAATAACATTAATTAATTTTGTAGGAACAAAGAAAAAAAAAAAAATTGTTCATATTTTCAACATTTTTCACTTTGTTTTTACTCAAATTTCGAGCAAGAGTAGTTGTTGGATGCATAATTTAATTCCGCATCCAACGAGTGCTCCTACTCAAAATTTTATTAAGAACAGAGAGAGATATGTTGAAAATACAAATAAAAAAGTAGTTTTTATGACAAATATGTCAAGTCAACCATTATGGTTGACTCATTTTAATGAAATCTATTAGTTCTTGAATTTCAACTCATCAAGAAATTATGGTTGGCTCATTTTCTTATATGATGGATCGTTTTCTTATAAGGACCATTTTAGACCTCAAATTTCCTCTAATGGACCCAAGATATCCATTGCACCATATCAATCACCATCTCAATCCATCCATATAAACAAAGAAAACACTAGAAAGAAAAAGTATTTTGGCGGGATTTTAATGTTATTTAGTAAATACAAATAAAATTTATTTGAAATCGCTTTTGCATAACATAGAATTGAAAGTTTATAATGTCTATTTTCTTTTGGAATCATTTTTTTCCCATAAGAAAATGCATAATTCATTAAAAGTAATAAATTACATAATGTAGAGACATCTGTGTCTTGATTAGTAGTTCTCAAGGACTACTATTGTAACTTTAGAAAAAAAAATATGAGCAAGAGAGTCAATTGACACCTACATCATAAAAACATCAAAGTTTTACATCATAAGTTTTTCATCCATGTATGATGAGAATCGTTGCATCAAAATGAACTAAGGACCTTCATAACCTGACCCCCCCAGAATTCCAAATCATTTTTTACCATGATTAACATTAAAATCCAAAAAATAATCTAATATCCTTGGAAATCCAACCACCTTATATCCTCATGCAATCAATGATCGAGGATCATATTCCTAGATATTGTCTCTATCATGTTCCCAAAGATTCCATGAGCCTTCTGACAATTGTAATCCTTGATTTAATAGAAAGTATGTTTGTGGATTCCTTTTAGGGTATATATAATAGAAATCGATTGAATGAAATAGTCCACAAAATTGTATAAATTCTTCATAAATAAGCATTAACTATAAGTTCTTTGGAGCTCTCTTGAACTTCATCCAGTCCATAACTAGTTTGGAGTCTCCAAAGACTTGTAAAATATTAATGCTTTTGTTGTGAGCCAATGACAGAATCATCTTAAGAGACAAAATTCAACCATATTATTGGTGCTCTAGCCCAATCCTATTGTTCAACTATACCAATGCTTATCAGATAAGAAAACTAATCCACTCACCGCACCTGCAACTGGGTCACCTTGTGAGGAATCATTGAAGAAATCCCAAGTGATCAATCTATCAATATCTTCTTCCACCACCCTTCTAACTTTATGAGCAATCTCGTCTTGTCTAAAAATACTAAGAATGGATAAGCTCTTTGAAACTTAGTAAATCAGATCCATGAGTTTATCTTCAAAGATAGCCCGGTTTCTAGATAACTAGGGGCTCCAAATAATAAGATCATGTAAGGACTTATACTCTTTAAAATTATTGTTTGACAACAAATATTAATTAAACGCATCGATGGATTGAATCCCATTCCATATGAAATGTGAACCTAAGATATGAGTAGAGAATGACCACATATGCCTAATATGTTCACAGTGGATAAAAATATGTTCTGAGTCTTCATTGTTTTCCTTGCAGAAGGGGAACCTCCCCGTACCAATGCAAAATATTTTCACTAGATTCTCCTAAACCGATACTTTCCTCTTTAACACTAATTATAGGAAGAGTTTAACCTTAAGTGGACATTTTTAATATATTCCATAAAACATCATTCCACCATTCCACCTCAGCTAAATCTTCTTCTTCACGTAGGACTAGGTATCCAATACTTGGAATGTATATACCTTTTTCTTCATTCTTGGACCAAATAAGAGAGTCTAATCTATCATCCAAATGAATGAATTTTTTCATGGTTTTCTATATATCTCTTCCAACATTGTTTTTCTTCACTTTCAAAAGACTAATTTTTTGTTGATAACCATATTTGCTTGTGAACAATGGAGTTCTCAAATTCAACTGCATGCTTCAAGAATATTATGCGTTGATCTCTAAGAGCGTTTATTAAATGGTTGGGTAGTATGTGGTCATAGCTACCAATCCATGGGTATAATCCAATTCTAACCTTTTGGCCATTCCCACTGTGCCCCAACAACCAGTCACCGATCAATGCAAATGCACTAATAAGAGCCCTTTAGGACATAGAAGCATTGCAAATTGGTTTATTAATTAACTCAAACCATTCCTCCACTGTCAAAGGGAAAATATACTTATAGTAGACTTCCATAACTCACAATCCATCATTCTTGAGCAGATTCCCAAGGTGACCAAGTGAAATATTTTGCTTTTGGACTACCTTTCCAAAGAAAGCTGTAACATAATTTCTAAATGTGATTCAGAGTACCAACAAGAACATAAACTAAGGACACCTAGAAAATCAATATGGATTCATGGATGGATTTTATCAGAATAAGTCTTCCACCTCTGGATAGCCATTTGTTGCACCACAACTGCAAATTCTTCTCAATTTATCCAAGCCCAATCTATTCAATGATAGTCATTATATTTAAGAATGAATCCCAAATATTTTATTCCTTCCATCTCATTCACCATAGAAAAATCAAGAACTAAATTGATCCAATCGTTGTCCATCTATTGGTTATGCATAAGATAAAGAGGAATTCCTAAAATTTATTATCAGCTCAATCGCATCTAAGAATACTGATAAAAAGTCCTTTAAGTTCTCTATATCCCTTCTTAATCCATTGGAGAATAATAAGATATCATCAACAAATAGTAAATGAATAATTCTTATGGGCCCCCCCATTCGAATACCTTGGATAACACCATTAGATTGAGCATGGAAAAAATGTCTCATGAGTCCCTCCATTCCCAAGATGAAAAGAATAGGTTCCAAAGGGCACCGTTGTCACAAACCGCTCTCGATTCTAAAACTTAGAAGTAGAACCATTGATTTGTATTTCCAAAGATCACTTTAATGATGCCTTAGAAAGATCACTTTAATGATGCCAACATGGACACTTCTTGTTTTCATAGTGTGCATCACCTCTTGTGAAAGTTCAATTTCATCATGTATTTGTCTTCCCTTGAGGAAAGAAAATTGTTCATAAGAGATAGAATCTAAGAGAATTATCTTCATCCTATAGGAAATTACTTTACCAATAATTTTATAAACACAGTTATAAAGAGATGTAGGACTATATTCACCCCAATTCTTAACATCATCAAATTTAGGGATCAAAGCTATAAATGTGGAGTTGAAAGATGCTAACACTTTCCCTTTCATCCTAGATTATTCTACCACTACCAACAAATCATTTCAAAAATATCTAAGAAACCTTTGAAAAATTCTACGGGCATACCATTTGGGTCGGGGCTGTTTTCCTTCCGAAGGGAAAGGATCACTGCTCTTATCTCATCAACATTAACTTCCTTACTAATCTTCTCATTCTATTCATCATTCACCAAGGATGGGTATTCACTGATGATTTTCATCATATTGTTCATCAGAATCCCAGGCTCTTTTTTATATAAACTTTGAAATGATTGACACCTGCTTTAGACAAATTCCAAAAACCAATCACTTGATTTCCATTTTACTCTTCAATTTTATAGCTAGAGTTTGAGTGTCTTCTCTCTTTAGCAAAAATGTGAAAAAATGGTATTATCATCCCCTTTCTTGATCCATATAGCTCTATTTTCCATCCTCCACATTGCATCTTTATCATCCATAATTTTAGTTCTCTGAATATATAATTGTTTTTTTTTGTTTGTTCCATATTTAAGAAGCCATTAAGTTTCAATTATGAAACTGGTTTAATAAAGCTTCAATATGTATGATATATTGATCTTGTATTTTCCTTCTTTTATCTATGTAGGATATAGATTTGTCCTTAATCCTTTTCATATTGTGGATGAATTGAATACCTGTAGAAACATTCCATTCTTTCTCACCCAACCAAATTGAGTTGAATTTAAAGGATTTGGGAGGCTTGTCCATATTGTACATTATAACTATCAGGTAAATAGGATAATGATCAGAATCCTCCCCTTCTCCAACCCACTATATCAGATTGACTATAGAATCTAGAACCCCTTCATTGACCATAAATCTATCTAAATGTTTCACAATTATATCTTGGACCACCCTCTTATTCCTTTTGGTAGGTATTAGTTTGATAGGATCAATGTCAAACCAAGAGAACTCATACAATCTTTTAATGAAGTAGTCAGAGAGGGGGTCCTTTTGTACTTTGGGCCCCCAAGTTTCCCCTTCACCAAGTGTGAAATTCAAGTCTCCTCCAATGATCATTTTATCACTAATCAAAATACCTAATATGAGTACTAGGTTTTCCCAATAATTAACTCTATGTTGATAAGATGGCACAATTCTATTTATAGCAACAATAATAAGATGGCACAATTCTCTTGATAAAAGGACAAATCCAAGACCTAATTGCACACCATAACTATTTAAACATAAAAACTGACTAGACTTCCATCTTGTGGTCAAACCTCCATATCCCCCAAAAGCATGTTCACAAATGAAGTCCCACTCTGGTAAAAAGACTTTGAGGTCCCCAATGATATCATCCCATTTGTCTAGGGTTTCTTGTATCATAATAACTGTTGGAGAATTTAAACAAACGAGTCTCTTTAGGGCTTACTTTTTGGAGTACAACCCAGGACATAAATAACATTAATGACAATTGGGCATGGGAAAACTCACTCTAAGAGTCCCTATGATGGTTTGTTGATGCCCAAAATTGACATCTCTAACATATTTCTCCCTTGCATTATCCATGATATATATTTTCCCCATTAATCTCGAGGAGGAACCAAAAGAATCCGTAATGAAATCCCCTTTCGAGGACGCATGGTTGCAACCTTTCATCCTTGATCGAGGTCAAAATTTGTACCTTGAATCAAAAGAGGACTCCTCATACGCGGGAGTAGAATATAAGAACATAGGGGGATCCTTCCTTATCAAAATTTTGAAATCATCCCTCTTTGGATAGGAACCACAGGTTTCCCTATCCATGGACAAAGGAGAAAAAATAACCATATTACAAACAAATGCCTAAACATTCCCCTTAGGATTAGGACATATACATAGGGGATCATTATAATTCTGTTTCCATGGATAAGGGGAAGAATTTTCCCATTTTTACTGAACTACCATAATCAACACTATTAGCTCCTCTAAATGACCCTTTATTTGGATGGTCATCATGAATCACCGAAAGAGAGTGGGGTTCTTGTAAAATAAAATACCTCTACAAAGAAGTCCGGTCCAACCTTTGCAAAGGAGATTGGTCCAAACCATAAAAATAAAAGGGTAACAACTTCTTATATGAACCTTTGATCCCATAAGAAAATGATCATCTAATAACACCAATTCTATCAACCTTAGGGAGAATCTATAAGAAATATGCATTTGTTTTATCACCAACATTGAAAATGGGGAGAGCCTTAATCGAATTTACAAGAGCATTATTTGGGACACTAACCAAAAAATCAAATGAAGAAAACTTACTCAAACCCTCATCCAAATGAAAAATATTAATCCATACCAAGAACCCATGATTCCTAATAAAATTCCCATCCCCCTATGTAGAAGTTTTATACATTCCAACTAGAGAGCTACCTTACTCAGGTATAGTTCATGAAGAGGAAATACCTTTCTTTAAAGTGATCTCCTAATCTTCTTTGGTGTAAAGATCATATTCAACTCAAAAAATGAGTGGAAGATCATAAAAGGAATGCTTCATCGACTAATAAGAGTCATGGATAAATGGAACTAATTCTCATATAGCAATCTAAGGGAAACTAAGAGTCAAATGTTAATTTCTCCTAGGTGCCGAAGAAAGATGTGCCTTAATAACATCTAAACCTTCACTAAGTTCACCCTTAGTCGTTTTCTTGTGCTATATCCCTTTATTGATAGTCAGCTTACATTCCTTCACCAAATGACCGATAGAGTGGCATATATTGTATAGAAAAGGTATACCCAAATAATCCAGCTTTTGGGTGAAACAAAGGTCACCTATAGAGATATTTTGGAATTCTCACATACAATCTCTCAGGTAAATATCCACAAGAACCCCAACCATGGTCATAATACTGATTGAAATAAAACTAAGGTATGATTATAGAAGACCCTATATTCCTAAGTGTTACATCCTAGAATAACACATCTCTGCCTCTGACCACTTTCCCATGATTCTATCGCATGTCGACACTTCATGAAAGTCACTGAAAAAACACCTAACTTGGAGGAGCCATATCTGGAGTTCTGTAACTCCATTTGACCTCTTATCTACACCATTGGAAAGGTATCTGAGTCAAAAACAAATTCTTGAATACTCCAAAGTCTGAAAATGCAAAAAAGTACCCTAAAAATGAGCATCTTTTACCTACTCACGACTTTTCCTACATGAAACAAATGAATTTCACCTTTGTATTCATGACTTGTCCTTTATGCAACCTGTGAATACCCCCAATTACTATTGTATCTGCGACTCTTGACACTGTAGCCTACGATTATCGTGTTGTATTTAGGACCGTTGTCAATGTAACTCGTGAATATTTCATGTAGATGTTGAAAATGGACATTTCTCGAATCTTGGGTATTTTGGGTGGTTATATAAATGACTCCTTCGGTTGTAATTACTTTGTCTTCCACCCTATCTCTTCAGAAAGGTATAAATAGAGGTTGAGAGGTGCATCAGAGGGGACTAGAATATTTGCATTGTTATGCTGGAGGAATTGGGACTCTCATTCCCCCCATCTTTTCCCTAGTGATTATCTCCTTGTGTCGTAGAACTTGGAGGCTAAGTTCCTTGGAGAAGAGAAGCAACAGAACCGAATCAAGGTTTCGTGAGGTGCCTAACTTGGAGAAGGTATACTTGTACTTATTCCATGTTTAATAAATATGTGATGCTCTTCCTCTTCCAATAATTGTGTCTTGTATATTGAATCTTTGATTATGATCGTATGTTTATGTTAATCAAATTAGGTTTTCATACTGCTTTGATTATCATTGTTTTACATGTGGTCATATTGGTTTGAGGAAGGTATAATTTGTTTTGCAGGTCTCTTGGGGAAGAGGAGCAGGAGAAGCGATAAAGAAAGATTGAACCAACCTTCATTTGGCTAAGGTATCAATCATTCTAATCTCTTAATCTTGTTTATATTTGCTTGCAGAACTATATGCATCTCTCTTTCAACCCCAGTATGTTGATGGCCTCTTAAACCCTAGTCATATGAGCACTTTCCTCTACAATAGAATTGGTGACTCCACTAGGAAGAGACTTGTCTATTTGGGGTTTCTTTGTCTTTATTCCTGTATTTTTTAAGGTTTTAGGTCCTTGTAAGTTAGGAGTAGCCTCTAGTTCTGATAGGACACTTCCTCTGCCCTTTTAGGCCAATTTTTTACCTTTTTTTGTCCTTTTTCCACCTATTCGCAAGTTGCGGACTAAATAGTCACGCATTTGGGATGTATTCATGACTCTGCACACTATCAACCTACATGTGACATGTGACCTTTCAATAGAGAATCCCATGAATTCCCATGAAACAGTGTTGTTTCACCCTTTTTGTGGTTTCTTTGGTTATTTAAGGGTTGTTTGGGAGGTCTTTTAGGGTCCTTTGCATGAGCATGACTCTAGGGAGTTAGTGTCTTCTATTTTAGGTGATATTTGTCTATATTGTAATTCTCTTTCAATTTTTTTAACTTTTTTTTCTGCCTCCCCCCCCCGCCTCCTTCTTTGGCTTGACCTTGTTGGACAAGGTGTTGAGCAGCCTCAGTTTGTAGGTTTAGATTGATTCTTGGGACTTCTTGACCCTTGTTTATGCCAGTATTTTTTCTTGTAATATCCATGCCAAAGTGGTTGGATTCTTTACCTTTGTAATACTTCCTTCTAAGAGAGGTTCTATCCAATCTTAGGGCATCCTAGGGCCTGTTTGTAGGGTGTAGAGTAGTTGTCTATTTGTTGTTGTTTTCTTGCAATAGTAGACATATTGTTTTTCGAACATATATTTTTTTTATGCACATTTATTAGGGTTTTATTCTAAATTTCATTTCATATCATTGTTCTTGAAAAATAAAAATAAAAAACTGTTCTTTAGTGGATTTCCGAGTTTCTATTTGAAAAAGAAAGAGAATAGTTTTCGCTTTTTGCATTTTATTTCTCGTTGCTTAGTCATCTTGTTTCAACTTTGAGTCGAAACACCATTGGTTTCACCTTCACCACCCCCTTTGAGTAATCAACAACCCTTTAAAATAAATGCTTAATACTTAAAATCTATTAGTAACTGTTTGTTTATAAAGATGAAACACACTAGTCTACGCTAGTGTTTTGGGTTATGTATATTTTAACTACCAAAAAAATCAAACTCAAACATAGTGGCTTGTCTTTTAGGAACTCCAATTTTGTTGAGAAAGACATCGGAAATCTCCTCTCACACAGGAGTCAAGAACAAGGTCGTGCGATACTGAGTTGTTAAAGATACCCCTCCACTTCTCAGTAAAGCATAAACCAGAGTTGTTGCATGTTTGGGGACTCATCTAGTACCTCCTCCTACCCCCATGTGGTGCCTAGTACTACTTGAGTTTCAGGCTTAGCTACCCTGCCCATGTGCATCGACTGGATTGATGACTGTTTGTTATAGCGGATTTCACCACACTAGGTGAATCACACATTGTATGGCCTTCCCCTGTCCCGCTGCAGACTCATTAGCCCCTATGGACCACTTTTTGTCTTTTGATGTATCATCGACCATCCCTAAAAACATTAGAAAACTGATATACGCGGAATTTTCCCCGATAACTGCGTACATACGCGGATATTCCCTCTATAGTCGCGTACATCGGGATGTGTACATAATCCAAAATCCTTTGGAGCGTTCCTTGTCTTGGATCCGATTCACATGACTCCTGGCCTTCCATATGCCTTGAGATCGCACGGATTCGACCTTTCAGTATCACTTTGAAAAGCTATATAAGGAACCCTTGAGACATTGAAAGAAAGAAGAGAGAATTGAGAGTACCGAAACTATAGTCCATTGTTGCCAGAACTTATGCTTGAGTCTGCATCCCTTTGTCCCTTGGAGCACTGTTTTGTTCTTCCCAAGCTTGCCCTTTGCTAGTAAGCTTGCTATCGGAGTGATGGAGGATTGAGGTGGTGGAGGCCCAAGTGGGGGATTCATTTTCTCCGGTTCGCAGACGTGCCGTCAGAGGTTGTCACTTGTAATCTCTGATTCATATTAATAGAAATATCTTTTCCTGTCCAGTAATGTGTATTTGAATGAATATTGTTTCCATTGGAATATGTCAAATGCTCATACATTATTGATTTATATATGCTAGAATAGATCTACCACCATGAAATATAGTATGCTTGTATTGTTTACTTGTTGTTGAGGACGTGCCATAACAATTCAAGCTGAATATTGGAAAGCTCAACGGGGATCTACTTCAACCGTCCGGAATAAGGTACAAGGTTCGATCCTTTAGTGTTAGATGTTTTTATTTCTATTGCATATTGGGAAGGATTGATTTCTAGAGTCTAGCTGTCTGTTGTGGTACCCCAAGCCATAGGAATTTCTCTCTGTAACACTATTCTACCTAACTTTCTCTGTGATTTTGGTAGCCTTAGTGTCTTGTCTACTAGGATCTTACACAGGTGGCATTGGAAGGATATTTCCAGTGCTCCCAGGGTAGTCTAGGAAGGTAACCTCAGTTGGCAATTTGGGAGGGTGATTGGGTGATTCCAACGCTTGTACCAAGAAAAATCATCACAAGACGCCATGTAACTACTCTCCTTCCTTCACTGGTTAGTTATGGGCCCTCATCATCCCAGACTTTCCTTTGGAAGGCATCTTTGTTTACCTGGTTCGATACTTAGGTCTTTTCTCTTAGTGGTGTGTTCTTTGTACTATTGGTTTCCTCTCAACATCAGACTTCGTATTATTGTTTGAAACTATGGCTAACACCAACCTAGAGATCCCCTTGCTAGGGAATCCTTGTACTATTCCTCTCATGGGGATGTTGGTGTTCCTTTGATGGCCACCTTGAATCTACCTAGATTCACCCTAGGGATACCGGCGTGGTTGTTATCCACTCCAACTATCCTGAATCCTCCTTATGCTTCTCAAGTAATCTCCTTACATCAAGGGCATCAAAACACTACTTCCCCTTCACCTGTAGCAGCTTATCCTCCTCCTTCTACCTCATGCGGTGAAAGTACCGATACTAGTAACCGACAGTATAAAAGGAATAGAAGAAGGGAGAATAAGAAGAACGCTTGAAAGCAAGGGGGAACCCATTCAATATCTACAGGTCAATTTGAACCTCACCACCTAGCCTTTGCAATTAATATTGGGGGCACTTATCCAACCTCTGTAGTTCATGTTGGATCTAAGCACTCAACCTCTGCAAGTCAAGTTGATCTTCACCATCCAACTTCTACTGATCATGATGGTGGAACCTTTCCAACCTCTAGAGGTCATGTTGGATCTAGTCACTTAGCCTCTGTAGTTCATGCTAAGGGAAATCGTTCAACCTCTGTAGGTCAAGTTGAACCTCCCCATCCAACCTCTGCAGGACATGTTGGACTCAACCACCCATCCTCTGCAAGCCATGTTGGGGGAACAGACTCAACCTTTTTGAAGAAAGTTGATCTTCACCATTCAGCCTCTGATGGTCATGTTTATGGAACCTGTCTAACCTTTGTAGGTCATGTAGGACCCAGTCTCTCATCCTTTGTAGATCATGCTGGGGGAAAATTCTCATCATCTGTAGATCATGCTGAGAGAAATCAGTCAACCACTGCAAGTCATGTTGACACTGTTGAAAAGACTAACTGTTCAAAACACAAGCTCAAGTTCCCTTGTAATCTTTGTGAGGGAGACCACGTTACTCATCTATGCCCTGCCATCGCATAGGTACGAAGAGTTTCATTCCAAGGTCATCCCATTTTTTAACATCCTGAATTTTTTCAACAACCAGCCTCTCTTAGTCAGGTTGGACCCGAACTCTCAGCCTCTGTAGGTCATGTTGGGGGAAAATTCTCGGCCTCTGTAGGTCATGCTGAGAAAAAACAGTCAACCACTTCTAGTCATGTTGACACCGTTGAGAAAATTGGTCGTTTGAAAGGAAAACTTAAGTTCCCTTGTAATCTATGTGAGGGAGATCATCTTACTCACCAGTGCCCTGCTATCGCAGAGGTGCGAAGAGTGTGGTATGAGACTCTAGAATATCCTATTCCTAAACAACCTGAAGTTTCTCAGCTACCTACTCAACCATTGGTTGATCAAGTGGTTGAACCAATCTCAGCTTTGGTCGATCCCACTCTTATTTCGGAGAGTGATCCTTATGTGATTCAACCAATGCCATATTTGGTCAATGCAACTCTCCCTTTAGAGAGTGACTTTCATGAAGTGATTGAATCGATTCCATCGTCGATCAATCCCACTCTTATTTTAGAGAGTGATGTGTTTGCTAGTCACATTTTCTTCACTACTAGTTTAGAACTTACTGAACAAGGGGGAAATGAACTTGCTTCCGATGAACCCCCACTAATCCCTCAGATTGCTTCCTTTGATTGGGATAGCCTAGTTGAGTTGCACCTTCATTCTATTGCACCATTCTAGATAAAGGTCAAATTTGGACAATACACAATTGGTCATTGTATTGTTGATGAAGGAGCCTTAGTTAGTATTTTATCTACATGTGCTTGGCAAGGCATGGGATATCCCAACCTCGTGTCGAATGATAGTCAGTTACTCGATTTCGATAGAATAATTATCACAACCTTGGGAATTGTTTCATAAACACCTATTACTTTGGGTGGGCAGACTGTCTTTGTTGATTGCATAGTGATAGAAGACCCCTTGGACTTCAATATGCTCCTCGGGCACGATTATGTTTATGCCATGTAGGCTTATATGGTGTCAGCATTCTTTTGTGTGATGTACTTTAATCATGACAGAGACATTGTCACTATTGCTCAGTTATATTTTCTTGATCCCTCTCCTGATCCAACTAGAGACCAGGTCTTTCCTTTATTGATTACCAGTTTCTTGGTAGACACTACCTCGCCATGGGTGAGCTATGTGATCTCGTATCCCTTGAATTCAGTTGTTACTGAGAAAGACCCTTTTTCTTCATGCTTACCTTCTTGGGATTCAGTCCCAATAGTTGACTAGTTGATGCATCCCATACATACTATGGAGCCTACTCTCCACTCTGTTGATCCATTTGAAATTTCATATATGTGTCCTATCTGCGATGGTTTGCTTCCATTTGATGAAGTATCCCTAGAGTCTGTGATACAGTCTGACCTTCTTTTGGTTGTTGGTTCAATTGTGACTAAGTCTAACCTTGACCTGCTTAATAAGCCTAATATTTATTTTGATCGATCTCCTTCTGTTGGTCTTGTTGAGTCTTCGAGCTCTCCCTTTGAACCAAAATTCAGTGATCCTGATGAGTTTGATTTTTCTTATAGATTTCTCAACTCCTATGATACTTATTTTGTTCCTACAGACTCTATATCCCCTGTTAATTTTTTCTTTCCTTTTGAGGTTGGTCTTATTTATTATAAACCCTCAAGATTTGGAGCTTTAGAATCTCCTTTGGTTGATTCCGCTTTGAATTTTCCTTCTGTAGAAGATAGCAAAGTCACACATGTTTCTGCTAAAGTGACCTGCATTGAATATTTTCTTTTGAATATGATTATGATGTTATTGTTTTACAAAGACATGATTTTTAGTTGGATCCACAACTGTTTACTGGCCTCACCTTGTTGTTCAAGCAGTAACTGCATTTGCATGTACCATGCCCACGCTTATGAGCCTAATGTTGACTTCCACACTTTAAGCTCAATGTATAAGCCTGACTCTGCTCTCATCATCGCTCAACTTTGTACCATTTTTCCTTTCAACTTGACACCCCTTACCTTGAGGAAACGTTCCCCGAGTGTCTTTATCCTGCTCATGTTCCTTGTATTATGAATAGGTTTGTTCCTCGCGCTTGGAACTAGTTTCACCTGCCTTTGACACTTGTCTCCTCACATTTAGAGCATTATTTCTGCTCTCCTTCAATCTTGTTAAAAAAATAAAAGGGCTGCAAGTTGACTTTTTCAAACTTGTTAAAATTTCATGGGAAAGATATGGATTTATCTTTAATCCCTAGTTCGACTCCTTAAAATTGACTAGATTTACGAGTAAACTTGTTTGTTCAAACTCATTAAGGTAAATTGAACAATCATCTATATTGGTGGTAAGTTATCTCTTTCTCTTACCATGTAGATTATTTATGTGAAAGGAACACTCTCTTTTCTACATAATTGAGAAGAGTATCTTCGGGAATATGTTTATCTCTTTTCTGGACTTGAAGGACTAAACTTATGGAAAAGGAACCCCTGACATGAGCTTAGTTTTCTCTTTTTCTTGCTCTTGACCTAAACATGAAAAATATTATGTGCGTACTTTATGTCTATGTCATGCTTGCTAAACCCTAAAGAACAAAGCATCGAGTTTACTGTTGTCTGTACCATTCTTGTAAATAAATGGAACTTTTCGAGTGATCTTGCTTTCCTTCACACTCTTTAAAACTAAATCATTTCTGCTTGCTTTTGAAGGAGCGTCGATCTGGTGATAGTTTAATCATTTTTCGGACCTTGCTGACTAAGTACGAAAAAGGTACAACTTAGTTTTCCTGATCTAAGAGAGTTCACCTTTGTATTGTTTTATACTTTTTCAGACTCAGGAAACTAAATTTATGAAAAATCACCCCCCTCGAGTCTTCTTTGGATTTTTGATACTCTCAAAACTATGAAAACACCATCGATCATCCACTAATTCATTCTTGTAAAATCCATGAATTAGTGCTTTATCAAGCATTCTTCTGTTTCTTCTTCGAGCTTGTAAAAAATGAAGAAGGTCCCGAGTTTTCTTTCTTGGACTCGTTAAACCTTTACTAGAAAGAGGGAAGGGAATTTCATTCACATGTTTTTTACATCATGTCAGCAAGTCTTGTCTCTTTGAAAAAAGCACCATTTTAAGTCTATCAATAGTTGGGTCTCAGTTTCTGACCTTATCCCAATTCATTTATTTTACTCCTCTAGTTTGTATGTTTTCCAACTATATGGGGAATCTGTCAATGTCTCCTACATTTCATATTTGTGTCATTAGTCTCTTTGTGTCAAAAATTTCCTAAGTCACTTTTGTGTCATGTTCACTGTTCAAGGATAAACCTTTGTCGGCCATTCTATAGTTTTCTTGACCTTTTGTGTCAGCCATTCGCTGGTATCAGCTCATTACATTCAGTCTTCAATAGTCCTTGCTCTAAGACTTTGTTTCAGTTCCAGATCCAATCAATCTCTGACTTACCTCGTGTTGTATGATGAAGGATGCCTTAATTACTTCCTTCCAATTGATATCTTGATATCAACGTCAACACCTCTTGCTCTGGGAATGAGATTTAGAGTTTATGATGAGTTTATGATAGTACCTTGGGGATTACAGTCATTAGTGGAAATTTCCCTCACTATTGGGTAGTGGGAATACCTTAATGTCTCCTACTCGATGGATTCTTCAAGTGTTCGAATTTAATTCCTTACATTCGCACTTGCTAGAATGTACTAAGTACCTTGGGGACCATTTTAATTAATGGTGGTTTCCCTCATGTTTATTAATGGTCCTCATCAATGGTCGGTAATCAAACGGTTTCCTCCATGTTCGACTTCAACTCCTTTATTCGCATGGTTAGGACTTGTACCTTTTGGGTGGTTTGAATTGAAGACCTTGGGCTAACACTGGCATCATCATCTTTTGTTGTTGCCCAAGTTGCGCAAGACCTTTTCACACTTCATATGACATTTGCTGAGACATGGATCCACCTTGTATTCTTGTGGCTATGATCGACTATTGAGCATGGATCCACCTTGTTCACTTATGGCCATGATTCCTTTAGATTGTATATACCTCCTTTTTGCATATTGTGAGACCATGATAGTTACATCAGTTATACACATATTGGATCCTTCTGTATATTTATGGGGATCATTTGTATATGGACCTGTATGTCCCAAAGATCAGTTTTGTCTAACATTTATCTCTCTTTTAGGTACCTCTGTTCGAGCCTTTTGATCTTAGATTCTCTTCTCTCTCCATACTCAATTGGTTCCTTTTATAATGTATTTTGGATATCATCTTCCCCTCTAACATCATACATTCTGGGGCATATGTTATATCCTATAATGACACATCTCTTCCTATGACCACTTTCCCATAATTTCGTCACATGTTGACACTTCCATGACGACACTTCATGAAAGTCGTTGAAAGTCACTGGAAAAAAACCTAACTTGGAGGAACCTTATCTGGAGTTTTGTAACTCCATTTAACCTCTTCTCTACACCCTTCGAAAGGTATCCGAGTCAGTAAAACTTTCCATAAGACTCCAATGTCTAAAAATGGCCACAAGTACCCTAAAAATGAGCATATTTGACCTATTCATGAATTGTCCTACATGAAACCCACGAATTTCACCTTTGTATTCGGGACTTGTCCTTCATGCTACCTACGAACACCCCCAATTACTATTGTATTTGCAACTCTTGAAACTGCATCCCATGATTATCTTGTTGTATTCACGACTGTTGTCAATGTAACCCACAAACATGTCATGTAGATGTCAAAAATGGATGTTTCTCGAATCTTGGGTAGTTTGGGTGGTTATACAACTGATTCCTTCAGTTGTAACTACTTTTTATTTGACCCAATCTCTTCATAAAGGTATAAATAGAGGTAGAGAGGTGCATGAGAGGGGACTGGAATATTTTAATTATTATGCTGGAGAAATTGGGACTCTCATTCCCCCCAGCTTTTCCCTAGTGATTATCTCCTTGTGTTGCAGAGCTTGGAGGCTGAGTTCCTTGTAGAATAGAAGCAACAGAACTAGATCAAGGTTTCGTGAGGTGCGTGACTTGGAGAAGGTATACCTCTTCCATGTTTAATAAATATGTGATTCTCTTCCTCTTCCAATCAACGTGTCTTGCATATTGAATCTTTGATTATGATAAGATGTTTATGTTAATCAAGTTAGTTTTTCATACTACTTTGATTATCATTGCTTTACATGTGGTCATATTGGTTTGAGGTAGATATGATTTGTTTTGCATATCTCTTGGGGAAGAGGAGAAAGAGAAGGGCTAGAGAAATCTTGGACCCACCTTTGTTTGGATAAGGTATGAACCATTCTAATCTATTAATCTTGTTTATATTTTCTTGTAATACTATATGCAACTCTCTTTCAACCCCAGTATGTTGATGGCCTCTTAAACCCTAGCCATAGGAACACTTTCCTCTACAACACTAAGGATCCCTTCGGTCCAGAAATCTAGAAAAAGACCAAGCAATTTTACCTAGATGGATTTCATGTAATCCTTCTCTTTATTTGTGTCAAAGAAGGGAATCTAGGAACTGATCTTCAAAGCGATGTTTCCCATAACCAAACACTCAATAATAGCTCTTTTACATTCTTCTCTTATTTGATCTTCACCCCCACCCATCATTTTGCAAGAGTATAAAAGAAGGGTTGGTAACCCAAGAGCCCCCCCATGCTTTGGCCACCCAAGACTTGAAAGTGGACATCCACCTTCATTCATCTCAACATCCACCCTGAGCAGCAGAGAAATTTATAAGGATATTTGTTTAACCCTCCCTATCTAAGTAATAATACAGCTTCCTCATCCATATGACAACTCAACATCACCCTTATCAGACCTTAAACCTATTAGGATTTAACGAGCATTAAAAATATAATAAGTTTCAAGAGAAATAAAATAGACACGCAACCATATCACAATAGACAGACAATGGTTTTTTGGAAATCCCCAAATTGGGAAAAATCATCATAATAGATCTATTAAGTGAGTTATCCACTTCTCACCTCTGGGCCACTTTACAATGGAGCCTTCTTAATCCTTATAAAGGTTTCTTTACATGCAATAAGTTGGGCCAACACCATGGGATACAAGAAACCATGTGCTATACCTAATCCACCTTTGACTCATTCCTGAGTTAAGGTTAACCCTAACCATCCCCCGTTTAAGCTTGAATTATGGATCTCGCATACACCACCTATCATGTAGGTCTATCTCCTAACTTTATCGGTGAGTTACCATGGGTATGCATGCCTTACTAGGTCTTATAAAGATATGTCCATTTACATGCAAACTATTCCATTATTTTTTTTCATGTGTCTTCATGGTGACTACACCAGCACCATCCATTGCTTCATCATCTCACTTTTCCATGCCCACTTTCTTGCTCATTTTCTATCATGCTCGCTTTGTACCTTCATCCAACCCTGTCATTGAAATCCATATAAATAAATCCATCTACCAGATTACATGGGTCCTTAGCCACTATAACCGTCGGTTCTATAGGAATTGATCTCTTCACATACATGGTTCATCAATGTTGGTCCCAAAATTGATATTAAACCATCTCACATCCCTCTTATAATTGAAGACTCAACCTGTCCGACCCACATCAATCTAGGCTATGAGTACACTTGCCACTCTTGTACCTACCCAATGGTTCATTTCACACTTGATGCAACATCCTTTCTCTACACATAAAAAGGATACATTGTGCTTCTAGAGCCCAAGGACATCCAAAATTACCTATAGATAAGTTTCATAAAAACAAAAAAATATTGCTGAAATATTGGATACCATTGAACATAGACCCTGCACATTTTTAATTTAGATACAAAACATTTACATTTTTTAATATTTTTATTTGTGACCTATTTTCCATGAGTGAAGATTTTAATGCATTTATTAACAACACCCTTTTACAATGACATGCCATGACCCACAACTTTAATAATATTCCATTAAGATTCCAAGCCGATTAACCAAGCTTATATTAATGAGAGATCATGTAAACATTTAAACAAATACTATTTATAGCCTCTACCATCCACTTCAGAAAAAACCAGTGATATTTTTAAAGTCGTAAAATCTTTATTCAAATACTTTTGTATTCTTCATGCTAATACATTTTTATTTGCCATGCTTTGTATTATACGGTTTACCTTTGTGAATTGCACTTCTTTTCTTTCCTTCCCTTCCCTTACGATGGAACTTTAGATGGGGATATGTTTCATGGCTTCTTTCTTCTTAGGAGTTAAGGTGATCCTTCTTCACATGTGTAACATCTCTTAAATTACGAAGAAAAAAAATTTATTATATGTAAATCGGTAATTTTTTTAGAAAGATAAATCCATGAGATGTTATATTTTACGCTATAACAGTTATGACAATAAATCGAATGTGACTTAAATTGACTGCAAGAATCAAAAGACTATGTTTAGTGTTTTCAATAACATGTCCTTTCACAACATTAATTTGATGTGTAAAAATAGTCACTACTTATTTGTTGTAAAACTTCTTATATTTATTTTTTGTCAATTAAATTCGTTGTAAAAGTTGTTTTTTGTTCTTTAGTCCTTGACCCTACCTATCAGCTAGGAAGAGGAGGGTCTCAGGTCTTACTTAGCCTCCATGGCTAATGCAAAACCCTTGTTTTTCTTTTGCAGGTGAAAGTGACTAAGCTTAAAGCTTCCTAGCTAAGGAGGTTGAGTCCTAAACTAGGGTAAAACATACATCCTAAGAAAAGGTGTGACAACAAGGGGTCATAAAAAAACATATCATATGTTATACCATGTACCAAACTTTGTAACAAAACTTATCACCTTGCAATCATGTGGAACTATGCAAAAAGTGCCTAAACTCTTAACGGTAACGAAGGTTAACTAATCGAAAAAAATGGAGGTTGACAAGATTTGCAAGAGTCGTGAGTTTAATGTTTTCACATGCAGGCCATGTGGAGGCCTTAATTGCACCAGCTGGTAGAAATTGGACATAACACAAAACCCTAGGAGTTTATGGCGCCTCGGTGTAAGCACTTGTCTTCTCGATGAAGTCTATAATGGGCTCATTTGTTCTTTCTTTGACCTCTCTGGTCTCTGTATGCTCGTATTTTTAGATCCTCTATGCATAATCGATGGTAGAGGAGTCGGGGTTCTTGGCCCTTGACCTCTTTACTCCTTGTCTACAAAACTAGGGTTCTTTACGTGGCTCTGTTCAAGTAAAGGAAATAATGCTGGAGATTGGGTTCTTGCTTTTGAGACTGACCTGGTGAAACCATTCGGCACGTAAGAGTCTTTAATTTAGTTCTTAAGTTTTCTATTGTCAGTTTTAACTTAATTTTGTTAATAAATGACCTCTGTAACATTTATGTGCAGGAGGCTCTTCGCGAACGGACCGTGGAGACTTGTTCAAGGTGGGGTTAAAGAATTCAATCTGGGTAAGACCTGTTACCTTACCCTTCGTGGCTTTGTGGCATGTGTCAACGTGGTTTGTTCTGCATTTTCCCCATGGCATGAACTAGAAATCCATTTGTGCTTGTCCTTTGCAGTGTGAAAGTGGTAATCCTCTTTGGTAGTTGCGAGGCCTTTCTATAAATGAAAGTTTTGTAAGATCGAATGCAAAGTCATTTTTATGTTGAAGAACAATCCTATGACTGTCTCTACATAAATGTAATTAATCTCCAGTATTGTTGTTGTTTTTATAAAACTACAATGTGACCATGAGTCCTTTACTTTTTCACATTTGTTTTTGAGAAAGGGTTGCAGGGTCGCTGTCAAATTGATACCGTTGTTTTAGTAAAACATGGAAAAGGTTTTTATAAAATGAAACAACCTGTGAGGGATTTTATCATGTTTTTAAATAGCACTTCTCTAGATTTGTTTAATGGCGAAAATTGATACAGCTGCAAGGTTTTTTTACTTAGATTTTCGTTTCTTCTTAAGAGAGGTCGTAAGGCCCTTACTCTGTTTCATTTTTTCCTTTGAAATAGGCCATGAGGCCACTGCTAAGTTGATTCATGTTGTTAGAGATGATTTATGTTTTCTTTAAAAGAAATACTAAGTCGAGAGGTCATTGTTCTATTCTATTTATAATGTAATATGTAGATGGAAAGAATCCGATGGGATTCGAATATGGGATTCGATCTTTGATCTCCCGAATGAAAAATATGAATGGTTAAACAATCCATTAGGCTATTGTTAAATTGATTAAGCTTTTAACTGTTGTATATTTAAGTTTAAGGCATAAGGATGATACGATAACTATTATATGTTTGAAAACAATTGATAATGCTAAAGGAGTCTTCAGCTTATCACCGACGCTGAGGCCTGTCGATGTTCTCGATTTAGTATTTTATTTTTAATTTAATGTATTGGTCTTTGGATTTGTAAGCCTTTATAAAGAAATCCCCTGCTTTGTTGAGGGTTTAGTAATTAAGGCGTCCTTCATCATACAACCTTACCTCCGCGACGGTTCTCTCCTCAACGAATCACGACTTTGATTTGGTAGGTAAGAGATGTCAATCAAGAGACGTCATCTTTGTTGTGGAAGAAAGCTCATGTCATTTCCAATATTAAATCTGAAAAGATGGTCCAGTGATAGGGTTTAATCTTAATAATCACACTCGTAATGAAAACATTTATAACAAGAGTCATGTGGTGGTAATGTCCTCGACATTGCTGTACATGCAACATGTGACAGGTGTGATGTGATTGTTGAGAATACTTTGTTTGAAAATCATTTTTTTTTTAACTTTTTACTTTGGTCAAAAATTAAAATACATAATAACTTAAAGTTTCACGTCATTGATATGAAAGCATTGTAACTTAAAAAACATTTCATAAAAACATTAATAATAGATATAAAGTCAAAATTTTATTTGCTTTATATATGTTAAAACAATATCATAATTAAAATTACATACTAACAACTTTACATCTGAATATAATGTAAACTCATCCTTATAATAATTAAGAGCTAGATTCCAATGTCAATGAGAACTATCTTCCATAAAACTAACTATATAACATGATAGCAAAAACCTCCTCACGAGGTATACTTTTTTTTTTTTTTTCAGAGGAAAAAATACCAGTCTTTGTTATTCATAGGAATCAAAAGACATCATTTACATATACCATCCTTATGACTGAGTGAAATATAGCAACCCAGAACATCACATAGACATAAGATGTAACAAGTCTGACTATTGCCATCCAGAAAAAAGAAAAAAAGTCTGATCATAGCAGACTTTTCTCATCATCCCTGATAAATCAGGTTAGAATATGCTGAGTAAGATCGAAGATGATCGTCAAACAGACATTCCTAAGCAAGACTTGCTGGCTCAAAGGTCTCATGCATAACAGACAAAGATGGCCAATCAAATGCTGAAAGTCAAAAGCTGAAAAATATGAGACTCAGCAACACTAAAAAAGAACAAATTGGCCATGATTTATGACCATTCTATCCAAAATTTCAGAAAAGGTTCCATATCCCATATCCAATTTCAGGGCATGTTTAGAGAGTCCATCTGCTAGCGAGTTATGCTCACGGAATATGTGTTTGAAAATCACCGAAGGGGCCAAATGAAGCATATTTCTTATATCATCACACCAATGCATCAGTGAAGGAACATCAAGCGCAGAAAGTCTTTTGAGCCNAAAAGAAAAAAAGTCTGATCATAGCAGACTTTTCTCATCATCCCTGATAAATCAGGTTAGAATATGCTGAGTAAGATCGAAGATGATCGTCAAACAGACATTCCTGAGCAAGACTTGCTGGCTGAAAGGTCTCATGCATAACAGACAAAGATGGCCAATCAAATGCTGAAAGTCAAAAGCTAAAAAATATGAGACTCAGCAACACTAAAAAAGAACAAATTGGCCATGATTTATGACCATTCCATCCAAAATTTCAGAAAAGGTTCCATATCCCATATCCAATTTCAGGGCCTGTTTAGAGAGTCCATCTGCCAGCGAGTTATGCTCATGGAATATGTGTTTGAAAATCACCGGAGACGTCATCCTTCTCTTTTATTAATTTGTAGCATCCTTTTTTTTAATCCAAAGTTTGGTTTTCACTTCATGGAGAGGGTCGTAACTCAATGGGGGACCCATGCCAAGTCATCTCCATCATTAAAAAAACAATTTTGACTTTGAATTTGACTTTTTAAAATTTGGACTTTAGTGCATTTTGTCCAAAATTAGCAATTAAATGCCACTATGATGCTCTTTTAGCCAGATGATGCTTTCTGGGATGCTTTAGCTGGCTTTTGGAGGTGTGAGTGAAAAACTCAAAAATTATTAGTTGTTTGTTCAAGAACCAATAATAACCAAAGGAAAAAACACTCTGGGCTAATCGGCTTGATGCTTAAGTCCGGGAAGTCGAGCCTTTTATAAAAAATTAAATGCTAGGACATTTTTTACAATTTCCCCAAGGGGGTATGAACCAATGTTGAAAAATTCGGCATCGACAAAAAGTTGGCAAGGGTCCTNCAATAATTCTGCTCTAGTGTTTGTGCTGCAACCACATCCCATAGAGAAACTGAAGAAATGAGTATCATTCAGATAGATCACAAAACCTGCGCCACCTATATTCTTTGCAGCAGCCCCATCAAAAAATCCACAAGGATAGACCTTTAGAGGTATTGAACCAATATTCTGAATTTTTTTAATTTTTATTGGAGCTGGGTATGAATTTAAAAAACCTTCAACCCTAGAAATAAGAGCAGAGAAAGCAGGTTTCCCATTTTCAAAAAGACAGTTATTCCGAAGAAGCCAGATACCCCAGAAGATAAATAGTGGAAGATATCTAAAAGGAGCTGAACGCGCAAAGGAGTTAAACCACTGAGCCAGATTGGACGGGACAATATTGTAGAAAGGAAAGCAAAACCCATACTTAGCCGCGAAATGTGTAAGAATACACACAGTGAAGGGACATACCAAAAAGAGATGATAAATATCCTCTATATTCCTTTCACACAGAACATAACGACTCGGGCCTTGAAACTCTCTAATCTGAAGTTGATCCCAAGTTAATATCCGACCTCTAGCCAATAGCCATGTAAAGCATGCTATTTTCAGAGGGATATTTTGAGTCCACAGGAAATCCAGAACAGGTTCTTGAATCTTTGAACAACTGGCAGAGAGAATACAATTGTAGCCTTTTGCAGCAATTAAAGGGCCCACATAATTATTATGTGACCAGAGAAGAGAATCGCACTGTTCAAAAAGATGGATTTTTCCAAATTCCAGCCCCCTGATAAATTTATCCCAAAGAGTTTTCCATTCACCACAAAGATCAAGCTCCTCAGCCATGAACCAGTAGCCCGAAGCAGAGGAAGTATGATTTCTGGCTTGGGCTAGGGAGCAAATCTCATAGTCTTCCAAGTAATCTCTCAAGTCTCTCGGCAGAATAAAAGAGGAGCCCATACCAACAACAGGATCCGCACCCAGACGGATATCAGAGCCATTGCCAACATGCCAGAGAATCCCTTTACCAATCCACGGTAAGGTTGAGAGGAAACCTCTCCAGATTATCGAGGCATTCCGACTTTTGAAGCTTTTTCCCTAAACCAAGAATGTAAAGGCCTGTTTTTCATATATTTAACAGAGATGAGATGATGCCAGATGCCATTGCTGTTAAGAGCAAGCCAAAAAATTTTCATTCTCAAAGATAGATTGAAGCTGGGCAGGTGCTTTATTCCCCAGCCACCAAGAGAAGTAGGATGCACCAAAAGATGTCAGTCTGCAAGATGGAATTTTTTAATCTTTGATGAAGAGCCCCACAGAAAAGAAAATATCATCTTTCTGAGCTTGTCTAAGATTGAGAAAGGAATCGTAACAAGAGCCAACCAAAAAATAGGTAGGCTTTTACCATTCCTTTTGGCATCTTCGATCAAAAGGCTAAGACCTTCTATAACCAGGATGAACAACAGGGGCAACAATGGACAGCCCTGCCTGATTCCACGAGAGGCCAGAAAAAGGTAGTAGGAGAACCATTAATGAGGGTAGCAAAGTTAGCAGAAGAGATACAGCCCAAAATCCAATTCACCCCAACAAGAGGAACCCTAATTTAAATAAGAATAAGACGAATAAAGGTCCAATTAACCTGGTCAAATGCTTTTGACAAGTCCAACTTAAGGATGAGAGCACATCTCTTGTTTGTTTTGACAGTATGTAATACTTCCTGCGTGATGGCTATGGGCTCAAGGATCTGGCGCTTCTTTAGAAAGCCAAATTGCTGAGGAGAAATGGAAGCATCTAAGAAGGGTTTAAGTCTCAGGGTCGCAATTTTAGAGATCAGCTTATAGCAAAGGTTACAGAGAAAATTGGGGCGAAAGTAAGCAAAGGAGATAGGCAGATCAACTTTTGGAATGAGAGCTAAAAAAGTGGAGTTAAGGGCGGGAGTCACTCTACCCAAGGTCCTAGAAGCTTCCACCATATTGACGAGGAGAGGTCCCAGAAGATCAAAAAATGTCAAGTAGAACTCAACAGGCCAGCTATCCGAGCCTGGCGCCTTATCTCTTTTAAACGTTTTAAGGGCCCTCTCTACTTCCGTAAGAGTGACAGAGCTAGTGAAGGCCACATTTTCCCCAGCACTGATATAGGAGGGAAAAAGGCGAATAACCTTAAGCTGGGCAGCAAGATTTGTCGAGTGATCGTCATCAAAGATATTCTTGAAGTAACGAATCCCGAGGGATTTGATACTATGATCATCCGAAACCCAGGTACCCATTCATCTTGCAAACTCCAGAGCCGATGCCACTGCATGAAAATACTTAGTATTTGCATCCCCATTTAGAGCCCAAGTAACCCTACTTTGAAGTCTTGCTGAGTATAGCTCATGATCTAACAACTTTTGAAGATCAGATTTGAGGGAATTCAATCTCAGCTGCTGTCCTTCATTTAAAATAGCAGATTGAGAGGAGAAACTAAGAGAACTAATTTCCTCTTCCAAGAAAACTGACTTATCCTTCATCTTTAGAGCTTCGACTTTAGTCCATGATTTGAATTTTTCTTTTAGGACGCGAAGTTTATATGAGAGATCATACATAGCATCCAGCAAGTTATCCGAACGTATAAGTGGCCATTCGGCTCGAATCATCTGGATAAAATCCTCATTTCCTAACCAAGATTGATTAAACTTAAAAGGATAAGCACAATGGCTCTGATGATCCAACCAATCAAATAATACAGGGAAGTGATCAGAAATTCCACATCTATGAGCCCAAACCCTATACCTGGGGAGATAGCTAATAAGCTGATCCGATAACAAAAAATGATCAAGCCTTTTCGAGATACCATCTTCCCCTATCCTACCATTCCTCCATGTAGGGCATGCACAGGAGGGGGCCACATCCACTAAATGATGATCAGAGAAAAGCTTGGAGAAAAAAGGTCCCAAGGGATCAAGATGCACTCTAGAGCCCCAAATTTCTGAGGCATTCAAATTTAAGTTCAGATCACCAGCCAGGATAAGATTAGGCAATGAGAGAAGACCACCAGAAGCCACAGCACTCCAGAAAGAATCACGATTAAGGTAAGGGCCGTAGCAATTTAGAATAGAAAGCTCGAGAGAAGAGCCACGAATCGAAGCTTTAAGCAAGATACCAACAGCAGTATGGAAAGCTTTACATTTGAGGAATTTCGGGTTCCAACCAGAGAGAATTCCCCCTGAAAGACCTTTAGAACTAAGGGCACAAAACTCCCATCCCGGACAGAGCTTGGAAAAGGAAAATAATGCAGGGTAAGAACTAGTCATTGTCTCTTGAAAGAGAATGACATCAGGTGAGAGAGAAACAATCAGATGATGGAGGATTTTTTGCTTGGCTAAGCCGCCCAAACCACAAACATTCAGGGTGAGAAAACACATTAGGAATCAATCTACTGTGGGGTTGAAGCTCTAAGGACCCTTTGAGGTGGAGAGGAATGCTTACGTGCCGCTACTTTTAGTCTTGTAGATAAGGGCGTATAAGGTTTCGGGACGAGATCCACACAATCAAGTGGAGATTTATTTTTCTTCTTCTTCCTTATAGTAACATTCTCAAAACGGATGGAGTCGAGTGGAAGAACCGAGGGGGAAAGTGGCATCTTATCAGAAAAAATACTCAGAGACTTTTGTAAAGAGGGGTCGGCAAAGGACGAAGAGGTGACAGGGCTATGAAGAGGAGAACCAAAGGGCAAAGGACCAGAGGTGACGAGAGGAGGGAAGTATAGAAGTACAACATAGGGCGATTTTCCATATATATATTTTTCTATAAGCACAAACTTATATTTAAATACAGCATAAACTATTTAACGAGGTGTTATTTATGGTTGGACCACAATTGAACCAACATATAAAGGAATCAGTCAATTTTTTAAACCAAATAAAATTATATCTAGAGGTAAGCAATTCTTGAAATTGTTATCTTTTTATGTCCCTGAAGGGGGACATATATATAGGTTAGTTGGATTAGTTTCTTTTTAATTTTTAAAATATACATTTGTATTTACAATGTTTATATATTTGTATTTTTTTTAAATTGTCATTTTGTCATTTGAATATTGGCCAGAAGATGTTGACCTCACCATCTCTGGAATCCACTTCAGGCATAGGCGACCGGCTAACGACAGCAGCATTAACTTGTTATGTCCCTGACTGGGGACATTTATATATGGGTGGGAACTATGAGTTTATTCGTACAAACTTCAAAATTTTTAAAAAACCCAATGTTAAACATTATAGCAGTTAAAAAGATAATTAAATTCTTCAATCTGTAAAATTTTAATTGGTCGCAGGGTTGAGTGACGTAGGTTTTGGATTGCGGCCCTCATGTGTTGGCAGTGGAGGTAACGAAAGCAATTTATTAATGGGAATTGATGGAAGCCAAGGTTGCATTGATTGGTTTTCGTGGGGTGGCTGCAAGTATTAAAAACAATTGTGTTTCCAAAGAATGGAGTTAGGATGTAGCACTCACACTTTGCGGGCATTAACCATTGGCATGTCTTCAACTTTTATAAACAGGTGCCTTCCCAGACACTTCCAGGAACTAAAGTGGTTGTTTCACGGATTGCATTTTCAAGGAACTTGCACTACACAAACTTGTGGGCCATTTCTTTGCTCGGCTGTAACTACTTATTCAATGGAAGCCATTCAGTTCTCACAACTAGAACACAAAAAAACACTATCGAAGGACTGGTAGGGTAAGATGGGCGGGTTGGTTAATAGCAGAGGAGGTTATTCTGTCTGTTATCAAAATGAAGGTATATTTATATATGTTCATGTATTATCCTATTGCATCTTTTTTTAGTTAATGATTTGAAGTTTCTGTACAGACGTAATTAAACATTACTTGGATGTGCAGCAAATGATGTTTAGGTCGACCATTGAGGACGACCGAAGCAAAGCAAAAGTCATGAAGGTTGTTGCAGGATATTACAGAGGCATGAATATCCATTACCTTCATTCTGATCCATAACATTTACTATGTATCAGCTATACGTTTTGTTTTACTAATGCTGTGAACTTACTGTTATGTTTTAGTGGACTCTATTACAGTGGACATGAAGGCGAGAAAGATAACTGTGTGGTCGAAGAAGCAAATACTATGATTCTTGCAACAAAACTCGGGAAATTGGGGTACAAAGCAGAGTTGCTAAGCATGGAGGAGAAAAAGGAAGAAAAAAAGGGCGCTGAGAAGAAAACCGAAGAGAAAAATCCGTCGCTTGAGAAAAAAAATGGAGGAGAAAAAAGCCCCGACTGAGAAGAAAATGGAGGACAAAAAGGACGCACCACCAACAGTTACCACAGTTGTGTATCATGTGAATACACAAAGTGAGAACTAGCCTTATGAGGGGTACCCATATTCATACACTATTGTCAGAGATGAGTATCCCACGTCTTTTTGCACTATCATGTGAATCCATTATTAGTATTATATTTGTGATCTATAGTGCTTTGTCCTGTTCATGGTACCCAGTTGGGTTGCAGTTTTTCTTTCAGATTTTGGACTTTGAAGTTCACTTGTTCATGGCCAGAAAAATTGCTAAATTTTTACTCTTTTGTTGGAAGAAACCAGTCAGTAAATCCTTGCGAGTGTGTAAATTTTGTATGCGAAGCTAATTTTATCTTAATGATATCAGGTAGGTCAGCTACCAACACGTTTCAGTATGGATCGATTAAACTAAATGGCCGCAAGAAAAAACTTTCTTCTGGTACTGCAGTATGTTGACATGAAGAGATTTTTGTTATGGTCGAAAAGTTGTCTTTTTTTTTATGGTTTCAATTCGAAATGATTGAAAAAAAATTTCTTCATATTTTTTGTTATGGTCGGAGTCGGAATGTTGTCAGGAGCAGAGTAAATACCAAATCCAAAGCCATGATTCACCTAGGTTTCCCACTCTATAATCATTTCTCGAATTCAAGAAAACTTAAACTGGAGATATATATGAACCCTAGGATCTCTACCTTACAATCTTTCTCATTACAAGATCTCTACCTTACAATCTTTCTCATTACAAGATCTATTTTTGTGTATTGTGTATATAAATTCAAGAGAGGAGAAGGGAGTGAATGAATTGTACCAGTGAACCCATTCCTGCATGTTCTGGTTCGCTAGGACTAGGAGCATCTGGGTCTGTCATTACCTGATCAATGTAAATGCATGCACAACTAAGAAAACCTATGTTTGAAAGCTGATAAAGATAACACAACTATCTATTCATTCTGTGAAAGAAAAGCTAAGGGATGTAGGAATTAATTATTCATAGGTAGTCTGAGGTCAGGTAGTCATATTAGTCATATTTAACACAAAGAAACCCTCAACAGGGGATATGCAACTTTGGATTTTGGTAAACTTGCAACTAAGGCATCACAAAGACAAGGAAGATGACAATGATCTAAAATTCAACTTCCAATGCAAAGAAAAACATTTGAATCGGTAGAAACTACAAACTTGTTTATTGGGAAAGAAAAAATTTGAGCTATTCGCCACCAAATCTGATTTTCTTGATGCAGAATTGGACTTGGATGGCCCATGTCGAAGCAAACATCGGAAAATGAAGAGCAAAATCCTGACTTCAAGGATAAAAACTAAAAAAACCCCAGCAAAATATGCCACCACTAATGAAAGCATTCTGACAGAAGAGGCAGAGGACACTACTGAACCGTATCACCGGTTTCCAAAAGCCAAAACAAGCAATTTAGAAGTACAACAACTACGGATTACAGATAGAATATAAATGAAAACAACAATTCTGAATTAGATGAGGCCTTAAATGTCAAATTGAATACTGAGAACAACACAGTGAACCTTATATGTTTTCACTGACACAAGGACCATGGAGGTAGAATAAACAAAACAGAGGGCATAAATCTAAAATTTCTTTAAGTTTGGATATATTTAAAAAAAAAGATGAAATAAGTAGCTAGGAATAGCATTAATGGCAATTCATTTGTGATTTTCAATAAATTTCATTAACTGTAGAACGACTAAAGCTAAAACTGTCAATACTTAAAAAAACGAACGGTATAAAATGAATTCAGCCATGGATGACGAGCTTTATCAACGCTTGCACCATTGTAGCTTAAAATTAACCGCATTTGATCAAAGAAAAATGAAAATGCTATTAAATAGATAAGAAAAGACAAACGAAAATGCTATTAGAAAAAAGAAGGAAGAAGAAGAATGAAAATGCAGGAACAAAAACACAATGAAAATAGTGATGTGACCTCAATTTAGGGTTTGAAGCGGCTTCGACATCTTAAATATTATTTTTCCATAGTGTTCACGTAAACAAAGGATTTCTTCCCAAAATGGAGCAAAGTGGACATCGAACGAACATTGACACCGCCAGGAATGTGAATATGGCGTTTATTATGGGGGAGTCACTCGCATCTGGCCCGAAAATTAGCAGGCATTCACTATAAACAATGAAAACCTCGCATGACACCCCAAGTCAAAGACCCTGTGTACCTTGCGAGAATCAACACAATGTTTCTCTCTTTCCCGATACTCTTTGTCGAACTATTTTTTTGAGTTTTACCCACTACTTGGATTTAGTTAAATTGGATTGGCGTGGGGTCACCTAGGGAGCACCTCACCTCACAAAAATGGGTATCAGAGTATAGATACTGTCGTTGAAGTGCCGGACTACTATTTGCACATGTGGGTTGTCCACAGTTGCAGAGGGCTTGATTTCGCAGCCATTAGTGATCTGCTTGGATCCATAGTAAATGGCCATGGAAGGCACAAACATATCAATAACATCCCCTATCACTCTTCCTACTACCATGGGATCTGTTGAATGACCCATTGAAGTAGAATACTCCCAAATCTTTCTTCCTTTCTTGCTTTCCTATCAACAAAATTCACAGTTGAATTGGGAGCGAACTCACGAATGTATCAGAGGTGTCTAAAAGCATGCAAATAAAAGGAATGAAATGGATGCGTTTCCTACCACCTGTGACAACTTGGCGAATTTGTGAAGTTCCACGTACCAAGGCTCAGTAGAGTATCTAGGTTCTAAACGTGTCATCTATGTGCACCTATCCCCCGTCTTCCGTTTTTCCTTTCACACCTTTTTCATTCATTTCTTATTTAATGTATGTTGTTTCTTTTGGGATACATTGGTCTCTCTTTCCTCTCTGTCAAGCATGAGATAATTGATGCACCAACCTGTCAACCGAACAACACGAACAAGATTAATAAGGATCTCGATCAGTTCGCTAAGATAACAATTATCATCTCTCCCAGATTGATCAACAGTTGCCGGGAGATTAATACGGTTTATATGAGAATTTACCACTGATTTAGTTCACAGGTAATACTAGTGGCGATTTTTCTACATTCTGAATTAAGACCTTAATATTGAAGCCAATGCCAACCTCCTTAGTAAAACTTGGCAACCACGCCTTAGCTTTTATAATGACCCCGTCTGTTACATAGCTTCAGATAATTTAAAGGTCGGGTTAAGATTCCTTAGCGGTTTGCTGCAAGATCAAGAGAAAAAGTGCGTTAGGAGAGATGTTAAGTATGGAAACATTTGGGATCAATAGATTAACATGAATTTCAGAGAGTGGGCACACACATTCATTAATAAGCTTGGCGTTCGACATCGATTTAACCTTAGTTCATCAATTTGAAGGCTAAGACTCTAAGTTTTGAAATAACGCACGAGATTACTGTTAATTGATCGATTACAGGATAATAAACTTCCACAATGTTCAGGTTGATACTTAACTATTTCTACAGTTTCAACAAATCTATAGGAAAAGTTAATAGGTCACCCAAAGATGCTACCATAAACATTTGCTTCTGGTAGCTGGTAGTCCTTGAAGAGTGCTATCGTGCCCCAAATAGGGAGCATTACGGTATCCAGTCAGAACAGGTAGTGTGGCTGAGTTTAATGACAAATGCTTTATCTGTCATTTGAATTTCTCCTAGTCGTTTACATTCCTCAAAGAATTAAAATTCTTGATAACACTAAATGATGTATTTTTACTTTTATGAGAAGTGCAAGTGTTCTAGAATGACTGAGTGTGCTCCAGTTTTATTGATATTAGATTATATTTCTTGGTTATTCTAGCTAATAACAAACATGAATGGGCGTTGATTATATTCTGCTCTTGAATTCTTCTGAATTTTTCTTTGACTTCCTCTTTTTCTCCTTTGTTGTTTGGCTTTTAAATTGATAAAGTTAGAGTTTAATAGATGCATAGAATAAAATTATGAAAATAAATGTTTTATGTTAACTAATATGATAGGAGAAGCCTAGTTGTAATTTGTACTCTGTAAATTAGTTTATGGAGCAGTAATTTGTTGGAGGAAGAAACGAAAGGCCTTAGGCCTGTAAGCTCTGCAAACCCTTGAATCACGGTTGAGCTTGCCATTTGATATAATTTTGCAGACTAGAACTTATAAATTCCAAAGTAGGCACTTCTGCAATTGTGTTGTATCAATGCAATTGCAAGTGCAACAATAGCAAAGTAGAGTATTTCGAACTGTGAATTTCATACATTGGCGTTGTTTGTAACGCCTTCATTTATATTTTTTTTATTTTTTCCAAATTGATTAGGTTGAGTGAGATGGGGTCCACACTAGCATTGGCATTGTTTGTAACGCCTTCACTTATATATTTTTTTGTTTGTAACGCCTTCACTTATATATTTTTTATTTTTTCAAATTGATTAGGTTGAGTGAGATGGGGTCGACACAGCTTCTCTCATAGCTATAATGATGATTTTATTTTCACAAAATGTTTAACAAAATTTTAGGAAAGGATAAAATATCTTACAATGTCTAAATATATTAGAATGATATTTATTTTTATTTTGAAATTTCATAATATAAATATTTTTATTATAGTATATTTGAGTAAGACATAAAATTATTTTTTATTTACATATTTTTATTATACGTGTTTTTTTTTATAAATATATATGTATAAAATTGTTACATAAAGTCCATATGGTTTTTATATTTGATAAGTGTGTTAAAAGAGTCTATGTAATGAATTTTTCATTTTAACTCAAGTTATTGAGGAAGGCTTGGAATTTGACGGCCGCCCTCCCATCAAAATACTATTGAAAATCTTAAAAAACTGTTTCAAAGAATGGGCAAATAATTCACTAGAACTTATTTTCATGATAAAAAAAGAATTTTCAAAACGTTATTATTTTTTATTAATAGGTTTTTTAAGATAGGTGTATATTTACATAAGTGGTTATTGTGATATATGTAATAATGGAAATTGTTGTCTTACTTTATTAAAACTTTCAATTTCTTCTTTTTCTTATATTGGCTTAGCATTATTCAAATATGGAGTTGTGCCCTCACTTGCATTGCCTTTCTTTTGCTCTTTTGCCTTTCTACCCTTTCTTTAGAGGATAAGTTACTTTTCAAGCCCAAATGTGCAACTCCAAGAGAAAGGTGGTACCATTTTAGAAGAAGAAGTTGGTTTCCGACTCTGATAGTGAAGGAATTAACTTAATCACCTACCAAGCATCAACAATTTATCATTTAGCTAATAAAAAATGGTTCATCCCCACTCTGTATTTAGGCTTGTCTTTATGTCCTTCATGGCCTATTTGAGATGTAGTAGTTGTTCTTGCAAAGCTCGTAAACTCATCCTCACTTTGGATCCATTGAAATAGAACTTGAGTCCAGAGTCTTCTAAGTAGTCAAATTTCTACCATCCTCAAAAGGATTCCTAAGTAGGCTATAACAACATTTATTCTATTTTTATTGAGTTTTAATTAGGCTATAACAAAATTTATTATGTTTTTATTGAGTTTTAGTTCTTTGCATAGGCAATTGCAAACCACTAACTATCATGGATGCAATGTCGAGGACATTGCCACTTCGTGGCTCTTGTTTAAATAATCTAAAACTCTTGAAATTAAAGTTGTACCATTAAAATTTCTATTAAACGAAAATTTGTGCACATTTTAACTTCCTACCTAACCTTGATGTGTGAAACGTCTTAGATAAACCTTGATATTGTCCTTCAATTGTTGGTGTGAAACATATGGTGCCACTTTGAAAGTCTCACGCTTGGTGTCTTCATCAACATAATTTTCAGGAAGTGCTTATAAATTCACTTTAATGTAGACGCTGCAACACATTGAATAGCTTTCAATGATCTTCCAAACGTGAAAGAGCGTTTTGGAAATAGTGTTGGGATTCTTGGAATATTTAACATAATCATTAATGAGTATTTTTTGAGTACAGGTTTTGGCTTTATTGTGAGATATTTCAAATCCACAATCACATGTAATTACGATTGAGAAGTACTTTATCACTTAAAATTAATGAAATTGCACTTGTTGAAATTATATATTTACGTTATAGGCGTTTTCATAATGGAGATGCGGTTTCAAAAGATTCATCGTTTTTTTGACCACTAACATTCCAACATGCGTCCCTTGGTGATTGGTGAGTTTAGGTATAACATGTGCATGGTTAAAATTTCTAGTTATTATATCCTGTGATCCGACAGGGACCGAAGAAGGCGGCATGGAGTTAATCGGTTAAATACACGTTCTGAAAACACTCGGGCTTTATTCTGAAAACACTCAGGCTTTAAAATTTGAAATTGGTATGATTTGCAGGAAGAAGTAAAAGAACCAGAGAGAAAATGCAAGCTATTGTAGGAAGCACGCCCATGGTTAAAATTTCTAGTTAAATTTTCTTTTACAGAGTAACTATTTAAGAATATTTTGGTAGGTAAAACACACTCATCGTTAAAATTTGAAATTGTACGATTTGCAAGAAGAAGAAAAAGAACCAGAGAGAAAATGCAAGCTATTGCAGGAAGCACGGCCATGGTTAAATTTTCTTTTACAGAGTAACTATTTAAGAATATTTTGGTAGGTACAACAATCCCATGGCTAAAATTTCCGGTTATTATATCCCGTGATCTGGCAAGGACCGAAGAAGGCGGCATGGAGTTGATCGGTTAAATACACGTTCTCAAAAAGCTTAGGCTTTATTTCGTATGTTCGTATTCTTTTCGCGTAACTTCTTCCTCCACCAAGTCCATCCTTATTTTAAACTCCCTCTGTGTTATTTCTGATCAATCTGCCTCTAAATTTGGCTAAGATTGTGGCCTTTAAATTGGTACAATTTGTAGGAAGAAGAAAAAGACATTGTCACTCAAATCCTACCAAAGTGTGGCTTTCTTTAGAAGTTAGTCGGAGGTCAGGCTTTCAATGCACAGATCGACTGGGAAAATCCTTCAGTTCTTGAGGATGCAGACACTTCTTATGGCATGCTCTTTTAACGATTCTGGTTATTTAGGTATGTGGTCATGGAGGAGAAGCTACTGAGGTTGTGGGTGTTGATATTAGGTAGTATGGAAGCATTGACATGGATGCAGATGGGTCTGATAGTAGGGTTCTTGATGGCTCTCAATATATTGTTATAGAGAAATTCAAAGGAAACTCTAAGATGGCCAGTGGTTGGTATGCTTCCATCTCTGTTACTCAACCTGCACCACTTATATGATTGGGGTGTAGATCTGTTGAGAGACATTAGAGGGATACATGTGTTCAGGAGTCCATGCCGGAGCAACCTTGATGCCGTTGTGGGTTGCAATCCAGAGATCCTCAAGTACGGTTTGAAGGAAAACTTCTCCAACTTCCCCAAGGGCCAAGATTTCTACGAGGAGTTTCATGATATGCTGGGAGATGAGATCTTCCATGCGAATTTTGAGGGATGGAGGGAGCAGAGAAAGATCGCCAGCCTTCATTTCAATTTGTGGAACTTTCACCAGTTCAGGGCGGAGGCATGTCCAAAACAATGGAGAATCGATTAAAACCGATGCTCGCAGATGGGGCGAAGAGAAACCTAACCGTGGATTTGCAGGACATGTTTCTTGGAATGGTTCTCTACTGACAACAAGATATTAAGAACAAATTAATCACTTTTCTTTTAAAAAATTTAGCTTTCCTGGTTTGTTCTTTCCTTGTCTCAACTGTAACAATTGTTCGCCATGATTTAGAAGAGATCAGAGACGTTTCTCTTAGTGGCGCCCCTTTGATTTTGTTCCATAGTCTATGTTGCACATCCCAAGTAACTATCCCGAGATTCTCTTCATCATGTACATTATTTAACCAACAGTATTTTCCATTTGAAAATACACCCTCCCATCGAGGCTAAATTGAATTACCTGCAGAGAGAGGTATCTCTGATTGAGTTCGTTTATTAGACTTGGAATTATACATCTCAACCACTGTATTATTGTAATTCCTCCCTATCAAAATAGTACAACATAAAGCATGAGTGTCAAAATCTAGAGAAATGAAATTGAACCATTTAGGTTCAACAAGTTCTGTAAGTTGTATCCATGTTTTCATGACATGATTGCATATGAAAAATTCCTTTTACTATAACAACAAAGTAAGCTCTTGCAAGCAGATAAAATTCATGCGTAGCCATTAACTTAAGTTAATGATGCTTCTCTCTACCCTGTTGGAAAACGATGGTAATATTTGATATATGTCTTATGGGTTTTGTGTGGAAAGGATTCCATTTTCTTTTAGTATATATTGTGCAAATATAATTTATGAGGGAAGTAAATGCATTTGCATATGTTATACACAAAATTTGAATATTTTATATGTATTTTGAGGAATAGAAAATAAAGCGACGAATTATATCATTGAGTTTTTTTTCAATTAGAACGCATTGCAGAACGTTGAAAATTTCATAAATCCTTCTCAAATATTCAGGAGATTTAAATATTTAAAATTGAGGCAGATCTAACAACCAAATCCTGTCAGCCTGCCTCATCAACGACGAAAAGATGTATGAATCTTTTTGTGAGCTCTCTCATAAGGTTTTAAGCCATTTCTTTAGTTAGAAGTTTGAACTTCTGTGCTCGATAGGATTTGTGGGAAAGTGCCTCTTCCTATTTCACCAGACAATAATAATAATAATAAATAATAAATCTTTTTTTTTAAATAATAATAAAAATATCTTTAAAAAAATTTAGAATTGTAGTTACACTTATTGTTTCACAAATCCCTAGATACTCCAAAGTACTTCAACTAAATATTTCCGATTCGGAAGTCCGGAATCTGGAAAGCTGAGAGCCGAAGCATAAGGGAAAAGCCAAGAAAATGTTAATATTTTCAATTCCAAAGTCCAGAAGTCGGAAAAGTGAAGTGCAAAAATCGAAAAAGATGAATACCCAACTTCTGCAACCTGAACCGGAAATTCAGAAATATTGAATTTGCAAAGATTTAAAATCTAGGAGCAAACTTCCGCAACTCGAAACTTTAAATCTTTGCATTTCTTTAAATCTTAGGCCGGTCTTGGGAATATATATATATATATATTCCCAAGTGTTTAGATGATGTGTGAACCTAGGCTTGGCGTATGAATCAACGCCGATAAAATTAATGCTTAACCATTAACTTAAGTTAATGATGCTTCTCTCTACCATGTTGGAAAACGATGGTAATATTTGATATATGTATTATGGGTTTTGTGTGGAAAGGATTCCTTTTTCTTTTAGTATATATTGTGCAAATATAATATGAGGGAAGTAAATGCATTCGCATATGTTATACGCAAAATTTGAATATTTTATATGTATTTTGAGGAATATGAAATAAAATGGCGAATTATATCATTGAGTTTTTTTTCAATTAGAACGCATTGAAGGACGTTGAAAATTTCATAAATCCTTCTCAAATATTTAGGAGATTCAAATATTTAAAATTGAGGCGGATCTAACAACCAAATTCATCTGTCAGCCTACCTCATCAAAAACAAAAAGCTATATGAATCTTTTTGTGAGCTCTCTCATAGGATTTTCAGCCATTTCTTTAGTTAGAAGCCTGAACTTCCGTGCTCGGTAGGATTTGCAGGAAAGTACCTTTTCCTATTTCACTAGACAATAATAATAAAAAATTTAATATTCTTTTTTTTAAAATAATAATAAAAATATATTTTAAAAAAAATTAGAATTATAGTAACAATTACCACTTCACAAATTCCTAGATACTCTAAAGTACATCAATTAAATATTTCCAATTTGGAAGTCCAAATTCCGGAAGGTGGAGAGCGGAAGCACAAGGGAAAAGCCAAGGAAATGTTAATATTTCCGATTCCGAAGTCTAGAATTCGGAAAAGTGAAATGCGGAAATCGAAAAAGATGAATACCCAACTTCGACAACTTGAACCGAAAATTCAAAAATATTGAATTTGTTGATTTGAAAGTATAGGAGCAGACTTCCACAACTTGAAACTTTAAATCTATGCATTTATTTAAATTTCAGGTTGGTCTTGAACTCCACATGCTCTCGGTATTGTTTCTAAGTTAAATTTTCATGGTATCTTTTGACATCCGTTATACATATGTTTTTTTTAATGTTACCTAAAAGTTTTGGTTAATCTACATTTGAGCTCGAGTTCGGTAATAATCATAAGTTTTGGTTATGGTAATAATCACAAGTGTTATGAAGAAGGATTCTAAACAATCTACATTTGAGCCCAAGTGCAGTGATAATCACAAATTTTGGTAAAAAAATTTCAAGGAAAAATCAGTTAAAAAAGGCAAGGAAAATTCAATTATTAAAATATTGAGTCATTTCACAACTGAACCTTTTTTACTTACTGATTTTCGACTTCCGATTTTTGCATTGTGGAAGTTTGCAAGCTCACTTTTTGCGCTTAGTATTTGTTACTTTTCCAATTTCCGCCTTTTCCCATTCCGAGTTCGAAAATCAAAACAGTCACATGTTTGTGATGATGAACGTGTACTCCAAGATTCTAACTTTGGTATAAAAAATAAATTTGCATATGTTTTAAAATACTTTAATAACAATAATTAAATGATTTATTTTTATTATAAAAAAGATTATAAGTTTGTAATAAAAAATGAATTTGTACAGTGTTTTTTTAAATAAGATTTTTTAAAATACATCATTGATTCATCACTGCATTAACATAAGCATAGCCATTAACTTAAGTTAATGATGCTTCTCTCTACCCTGTTGGAAAACGATGGTAATATTTGATATATGTCCTATAGGTTTTGTGTGGAAAGGATTCCATTTTCTTTTAGTATATATTGTGCAAATATAATATATGAGGGAAGCAAATGCATTCGTATTCACATATGTTATAGATGTTATACATAAAATTTGAAGATTTTATATGTATTTTGAAGAATAGAAAATAAAATGGCGAATTATATCATTGAGTTTTTTTCAATTAGAACGCATTGAAGGATGTTGAAAATTTCATAAATCCTTCTCAAATATTCAGGAGATTTAAATATTTAAAATTGAGGTGAATTTAACAACCAAATTCGTTTGTCAACCTACCTCATCAACGATGAAAAGCTGTATGAATCTTTTTGTGAGCTCTCTCATAGGATTTACAGCCATTTTTTTAGTTAGAATCCTGAACTTCTGTGCTCGATAGGATTCGCAAGAAAGTGCCTCTTCCTATTTCACCAGACAATAATAATAAAAAGTTCAATAAATCTTCTTTTTTAAATAATAATAAAAATATCTTTAAAAAAACTTAGAATTATAGTAACAATTACCACTTCACAAATTCCTAGATACTCCAAAGTACATCAACTAAAGATTTCCGATTCAGAAGTCTAGAATCCGGAAGGCAGGGAGCGGAAGCACAAGGGAAAAGCCAAGGAAATGTTAAGATTTCCAATTCCGAAGTTCAGAAGTCAAAAAAGTGAAATGCGGAAATCGAAAGCACAAGGGAAAAGCCAAGGAAATGTTAATATTTTCGATTCCAAAGTCCGGAAGTCGGAAAAGTGAAATGTGGAAATCAAAAAATATGAATACCTTGCTTCGGCAACCCGAACCGGAAATTCGAATATATTATATATGTCGATATTTAAAGTCTAGGAGGGGACTTCTGCAACCAGAAACTTTAAATCTTTGCATTTCTTTAAATCTCAGGCCGGTCTTGAACTCCACAAGCTCTCTGTATCGTTTCTAAGTTAAATTTTCATGGTATCTTTTGACATCAGTTATACATATGTTTTTTTTTTTTTTAATATTAACTAAAAGTTTTAGTCTATCTACATTTGAGGTCGAGTTCAGTAATAATCATAAGTTTTGGTTATGGTAATAATCACAAGTGTTATGAAGAAAATTCTAAACAATCTACATTTGAGCTCGAGTTCGGTAATAATCACAAGTTTTGGTAAAAAAAAATTCAAGGCAAAATCAATTAAAAAAGGCAAGGCAAATTAAATTATTAAAATATTGAGTCTTTTCGCAACTCTACCGTTTTGACTTACCGATTTTTTACATTCGATTTTCGCATTGTAGAATTCAGCAAGATCACTTTTTGCACTTATGATTTGTTAGTTTTCTGATTTCCGCCTTTTCCCATTCCGAGTTAAAAAGCCAAAACAATCACATGTTTTTGATGATGAACATGTACTCTAAGATTTTAAATTTGGTATAAAAAATAAATTTACATATGTTTTAAAATATTTTAATAACATAATTAAATTATTTATTTTTATTATAAAAAAGATTATAAGTTTGTAATAAAAATGAACATGTACTCCAAAATTTTAAATTTGGTATAAAAAATAAATTTACATATGTTTTAAAATATTTTAATAACATAATTAAATTATTTATTTTTATTATAAAAAATATTATAAGTTTGTAATAAAAATTGAATTTGAAAGTTTTTTTTTTAAATAAGGTTTTTTTAAATACATCATTGATTCATCACTACTACATTAACACACTAGGGAAGTAGAATAGGAGGCGACTCTACCAAAAACATATAGTTGTACATTGAATTATTAATTTTATATTTAATTTTAATTTTCGAAAAGGTTTTTGTTTTTATTTTTATTTTTAGAATTACATTAATTTTAATTTTTTTTTATTTTTATTTTTAGAATTAAATAGTTTTTAAGACATTAAACTTTGTCATTTTATATATGTATACATTTTTTAATTAATATCAATAAAAAATTATAACATAAGTTAATATTTTAAACTTGATATATAGAGAGATTGACATTAATAAGAAATTATTTGACAAACTTATACTTCAAAAAGTTTTATTGTAAGTTTAGTTTTTTTAACAAAGCCAAAACTTTATATAAACAATCATCCTTCTAAACAATTTTACTACTTTATGAATTATTTATGAATTATTTTATGACCCAGCAAACTTGAAGTCGTAACGAACAAGTTGAGTTGGTCATACAGACACCAGAACTCAAAGCTATGGATCTATCATCGACCCATCCAAAATCACACTAGATTTAATGTAGTCCAAGATACATTTCCACCCATTTGTTTCAATGAACTAACATTGGCAATTTCTACCAACAATTTAGTGATTATGTGTTTGTCTTCTGCGCTCTAGCACCTACTAGAAGTTTAAGTCCGCATCTTTGGTAGTCACGGTGACTATATACTGTGTTGAATTTTTTGATTCCAATCACAACGCCGATACGGTATCTATTCCATGAAGGTCAGTGGTAGTTAAATGTTGTTAAGTATGAAAACATTTTATGGTTCTAGACGCTAATGCAAGAGGCCAACAAAAATAATCTACGTTGCAGAAAGAAAGAGATTTCAACCATCTACACTAATTTACATCCTGCAGTAATATATCAAATCAATTATATGCAATACACTGACAAGTTATCTTCTACATAACATTCAACAGCCATGAACTAATTTTATTTTCCTATATAATCAATAATTCAAATAATACAACGATTTTCTCTGTGTTATATAATTAAAATAATATAACAATGCTATGTATGGTTAGATTTGGAATGTCCCCAACAAGATTTTTTTTAAAATCATGTGTATCGTTAGCCCCGAATGAACTTCATTCAATAAAATAAAACTTTAATACAATTTTGACGTCCTTCTGAATTGCATTGAATATGGGTTTTACATAAATTTAAATTTTGTATTCCAAAATACAAAATTTAAATAAATCAAATCTTGCATTAATTGGAATATAAAAAGTTATTCTGATTTTCATTCTGGTATTGAAACTGTTTAAATATTAAATGATATATTTAAAAATTAATCTTTAAACTGTATAATATAATGAAGAAGAAAAAATGATTACAATTAAGAATGAAAAAATTATTGGAAACAAAGTTACGAATTAAACATACTTATTGATGATTCCCGACTTCTGCTTTCCGCAGTACGGAACGCGGATATTGGAAGTTACAAGTTCGTAATAAAAAATTCTATATTTCCGACTTCCGCTTTCCGCAGTGAAAAATGTGGAAATCAAAAAATTCTTTGTCTCATATTTTTTTTAACTTATTTCCCAATTTTCGCTTTCTGCATTGCGGAATGCAGAAAGCGGATGTCGGGAATCATGAATAAGTATGTTTAATTGGTAACTTTGTTTGCAATAATTTTTTCATTCTTAATTGTAATAATTTTTTCTTCTTCTTCATGCATTTATTTCTGATTTTAAATACATTCCTATCCAGTTGTTATTAAACACTATTACTTATTAACTTTATCATACACTATAACTATCCCTTCTTTGAGAAAAGGAAAAATAAAAAATAACAATAATAAAATATTTCCTTACATGTATGGCTTAGGGATGAAAGCATAAACAAGCATCCTTATGAATGGTTTTACTAACAAAGCCGAAACTTTATATAAACAATGATCCTTCTACACAATTTTACTATTGTATAAATTATTTTATGACTCGACAAACTTGAAGCCATAACGAACAAGTTGGGTTGGTCATACAGAAACAAGAACTGAAAGCTATGGATCTATCATCGACCCATCCAAAATCACGCTGTATTTAACGTAGTCCAAGATACATTTCCAGTTGTTTGTTTCAATGAACTAACAATGGCAATTTCTACGAACAATTTAGTGATTAAGTATTTGTCTTCTGCGCTCTAGTGCCTACTAGAAGGTTAAGTCCACATCTTTGATAGTCACATTGACTATAATGTGTTGAAGTTTTTGATGCCAATCACAACGTCGATGCAGTATCTATTCCACGAAGGTTAGTGACAATTAAGAGTTGTTAAGTATGGAAACATTTTATGGTTCTAGAAGCCAATGCAAGAGGCCAACAAAAATAATCTGCATTGCAAAAGATATATATTGCAACCATCTACACTACTTTACTTCACGTAGTAATATATCAAATTAATTATATCCAATATACTGACAAGTTATCTTTTGCATAACATTCAACAACCCTTAACTAATTTGATTTTCCTATATAATCAATAATTCAAATAATACAATAATTTTCTATGTGTTATATAATTCAAATAATACAACAATGCTATGTATGGTTAGATTTAGAATGTCTCCAACAAGATTTTTTATAAAATCATGTGAATCGTTAGTCTCGAATTAACTTCATTCAATAAAATAAAAATAAAATGAAACTTTAATACAATCTTGTCGTCCTTTAGATTTGCATTGAATATGGGCTTTACATAAATTTAAATTTTATATTCTAGAATACAAAATTAAAATAAATCATTAATCTTGCATTAATTGGAATACAAAAAGCTATTCTGATTTTCATTCTTGCATTGAATCTGTTTAAATACTAAATGATATATTTAAAAATTAATCTATAAACTGTGTAATATAATGAAGAAGAAAAAATTATTACAATCAAGAATGAAAAAATTAAACCAAGTTACGAATTAAACATACTTATTCATGATACCCGACTTTCGCTTTCCGCAATGTCGAACAAGGAAATCGAAAGTAACAAGTTCATAATAAAAATTTCTGTATTTTTGACTTTTGATTTCCGCAGTGCGGATTGCGGAAATGGGCTAATTCTTTGTCTCATCTTTTTTAATCTTATTTCCCGATTTTCTCTTTTCGCATTGCGGAATGCAGAAATCAGAACTTTGATTTTTCTTTTCGCAGTTTTTGTTTTCATCCGCTTTTTGTTTTCTGTAGTGCGAAAAGTGGGATGTGGAACTTGGATATGGTTTTGGGTCAACTCCTTAGCTTATTTTTTTGGAACTACTAATTTTAGTTTGCTCTTTTCATTTTTAGAAAACCTGTGCTTCAAGATTTTAAATGTGCGGCCATAGTTGTTTTTTTGGATTTGTCCAGGTTTCTCTATAATTTAACGCTAATGTTGTTTAAATATGGAGGGTCATAGTTCCTACATGCTAGAAATTTTTTAGTCTTCCACAGGGTTTCGTGATCATTATTATAGCAATTAGAGTTATCCCTAAATCTTGGGTTGTTCCCTTTCTTTGATAGTAGGGTTTTGATGTCGTTGTTTTCATTAGAATTCTCCGTGAACCCTTCGGTTGTTCCTCTGTTGGAGTGTTTTTCATTTTTTTTCTTAGGTTCTGTTATTTATCGCCTTTAATATCTTGGGTTTTTTGTTGATCTTTTCCACTGTATTCTTTGTGATGGATATATGATTCTTTCTTTTTTTATGGATATGGGTTGGAAATATATATATTAAAATGTGAGAGAAATGATTATGTTAGTTTAGTATAGAAATATTTTAAAAAAAAATTGAGTACATGTGCAAATTTTGTATATATGAGTTCTGAATTTGGCAATTTTTTATTTTGCAAAAAAAAATTGTATAGGTGAGTTTTGAATTTGGCATTTTTTTTATTTTACAAAAACAAAAATTTACTATGTTTTAATGGCAATAGTGATCATAGGAATGAATTCATAGCCAAATGAGAAATATTTTAGGCTCTTGCACCAATTCGACTCTTGAAATTCACTCGTTAGTTAGAAAGTTTCTCCACTTGTGGAAAAAGAATTCTCCAATCTAATAAAAAAACTAAAAAAAACAAATACAAGGACAATTGACAACTATTACATGAATTTAAAGGAAACATATAGAATGACTTTGACAAATGTGTTAAATGTAAACATTTTTTTCCGTTGAAGCCCTATTTTCCATCATTTCTATTTTCCATCAGCCTCACATTTCTACAAGTTTACCTTTGTAAGCTTTATTATTAGTCAAATAGAAATTCAATTATTCACCTTCGAAAATATAATCCCTACTATTCATGCCGCATGAAGTTGAGCACTACCAAATCAACTATTTCTAAAACATTTACCATTCTAAGAGTCAAACTTCCACAATTCATAATATTTTTACCCTATAAAACCTAAACTTAACGATTCCTCTAAATTTTAAAGCCGAGAATGACAAATACTTTCCTGCTCTTGCAGGAATATATCAATTATTTAAACAAAAGCAGCGTTAAATTATAGAGGAACCTAGACAAATCCAGAAAAACAACTCCGGCCACACATTTTAAATCTTGAAGCATGGGTTTTCTAAAGAAGAAAAGAGCAAACTAAAATTACCAGTTCCAAAAAACTAAGTCGAGCAGTCGACCCAAAAACATATCAAAGTTACGCATCCCACTTTCCACACTATGAAAAACAAAAAGCAGATGAAAACAAAAATTGTGAAATGAAAAATCAAAGTTTCGATTTCTGCATTTCGTAACGCGGAAAGCAGAAATCAAGAAATAAGATAAAAAAAATATGAGACAAAGACTTTTCCGATTTCTGCATTTCGTGCTGCGGAAAGCGGAAGTCGAAAATAAAGAAAGTTTTATTACAAACTTGTAACTTCTGATTTCCATGTTCCGTCGTGCAGAAAGTGGAGATCCATTTTTTTCAAGTCATCAGAGAAATCCATTCCCGAGTTCGTAATATTTTTACCCTCAATTACGGAAAAAACTCAATATTTGGGGAAAGACTCAATATTTTTACCCTCTTGGCGTTCCTTTGCACCTTTCGGTGCAAACACTAGTTAAAATGTTTTTGGAAATAAGTTGTTGAAATTACTCACATCTTAATTCCTCATAAAATACAAATCGTCAATTATTTAGGTTACTTTTATGTAATATTAAGCATGACAATTTTGAAAGTGAGATATTTTATTCTTATGACACACTGCTTTGCATTTTATCAAAAATTAAACTTCATAATTGCATGATAACTTTTGGATTTTATCAAAATTAAAACTTCATGTTTACATGATACTTTAATTTAAACAAAATCCCCCTTCAAAATATCAAATATTTTTAGATAACAAGACCATTGAATATTATAAATTGTCCAAATGAAGCATATCTTATAGATATCGCTCTCCTAGGTTTCTTTTTTACAAAAGAGAAGTACATTAAAAAAATGTATTTTTTAACTACATACTACATATGGTCAAGATGCCTTGAACCAACGTACATGACACATAACTCTCAATTTTATGCAATAACACCGTATCTTTAAAATCTTTCACCTTCTCATCCAAAAGTGTTGGATTTCTTCCTACACACAAACAATTTCAAGGGTGTATATCCAGCAGTGCCCCATCATCACTAGGCATTCACAATAAATTATAAAATATAAAGAAATAGTGAGAAACCATGTATATATATCCAACATAAAGAAATAGATTATATAGAAATAATGAGAAACGATGTATCTTCTCTTCATGAGTTTCAGGTTCATGTAACAACACATTCAAAGACATGGCACCAAGAGAGCCATGAAAAGTGAAGACAAAAGTATTGTCTATGTCACCCCTCAGATAGTTGGGTTGATCATCCTGATTGTTGTCAACACTGCAACATAGCTTGCAACTGTCGAACAACATGTTATCAAACATTGGAGACTCTGATCCACCCATTACTTTGACATTATTACACACAATTTAATAAGAATTTAACTAAATAATATCACATTACATTTATCCAACAGAAGCTAAAGAGAATTATACCTCGACTCTGAAGTGGAATACCATACAATGAACGCTACTCCTAATGCTCCATCTTCCTAAAATTTTAACCATTTCCTCCTCTCCCCACTTTGTTTGCTCATGGACTTCGCAAGTGTTCCATTAACTACTTATTTAAAAGATACACTAAGGAACTCCAATACCACCATTAGAAGGCAGACACCACATAACCCAAAATTCGACAGCAATTCATTCTATTTTCTTAGACTCAAAGACAACATAGACACACCCACTACACCAAGAATATGACGTGGCATGACTGACCTTACCTTTCCCAATAGAGTGAGACAAAAAAATAAATAAATAAAAGACACTCTACAGCATCTGGTTTGTCAAACACAAAGGGAAAAACCAAAGAAAAATACACATTCATATTCAAAATATTGCAACTTACAAAGATGGATTCCTCTTCTTGAGCTTCATTTTCTCCACTGCTTCTATGGATCTTTCCATTTTTTTATCATAGGAACTACTACACAAGAGGCTCTCCTACCATTTCTTTGTCGGATACACTCAACTGCTACAATACAACTGAGCAAAAACAACCCTATATCACAAATACCTAGAAGAGGAACACAAAAATGGTAGCACTAATCTAACCCACATATAACATTAAACTTAATCAAATTCCTACGCTTGGCCTTCGAAAGCACATGAATTGCTAAATTATGTTTAGTTTCAATTTGAAAGTTTAATTGTGCAAGTTTTTCATAATTGTTGTTGCCAACACATTTTTCCCCAACAATTAAAACCAGAACAACTCATTAACATGGCAAACAAATACATGCATCCCTCCTCATGGACCCATGTGGAACAATTATCAAATGTTATTATTCCTTTGTATTAACGATCTTAATAATTAAAGAGAAAGTTGGTATTCAAAGAATTGTTGTACAACATGAAAGGTATGGGTGGCCATATGACATAATTTACTATCCCTTAATACCTAATATAGGTAAAACTCGACAAGGTGTTATAAAAGTTGTCAAAGCCAAGCTATCAATAAAACCATGACTGCAATTTATGGAGGGAAGATAAGAGAAACTCTCATACATGCAACGCATTATATCTTACGCTAGATATTGAATTAATGGCTTGACGGAAAGAATTTGGCATTTTATTTGGCACTAATAGCATACCCTAGGTATCCCACACCGCGAAGAAATAAGCATTTAATGGAGGCTTAAATAATAGGTAAATTGAATTGAAAAGTGTTGAAGGTAGCTCAACGATAACATTAAAGCATGACAATTATCAACCTTGGACTTATACAAACTAAATTTGGGTAACTCTGCCTTGGAGCGTGTCGACTCTCATTTGAGCAGGACCTACCACTCTGCAAAAAAACACCTGTCTTGGAGAACTAGGAGGATCACTGTCAAGAAATAAGACTTTTTTATCATTAATAAGACAAAGATATGTGAGAAAGACCTGGTGTTGGCTTGTTGTTCCATCTTGGGCACCAAAAAATGAGGATGATGTCAGGTTTCACAAGCCAATAATAAATTATGTTAGAAAATGGGATCACAAAGCAAATAGCAATTATACAATTAAATTATCAAACACGATGCAAACATAAAACAAATTACAAGAGAGTTATAGATATAATTTGGTTCACCCAAGATGGGCTACGTCCAAATAGAAATTTCCAAACCTTTATTATTATACCGTCTAGAAAAATGAAGGGATACAACCTGCAAGAACCTCGCTGCACTTCCTCTCCACACACTCACAGTCTCTCTCACACAATCACGGATATTGTTTACAATGCTACAATACAATACCCAGCCGTATTACAATTCCTTCCTTTTATAAAGGGAATACCATGGAAAAATACCATGAGTTGCCCAAATACCATGGGCCCGTAAATCATCCATTATTGACCAAGTCATGACCATGAAATAACAACATTTTACAAGGATTTTTTTTCCTAAATTTTCGATACGAGGGTGCTTCCCCTGAACCCTCACTAGGGGGGGGGAGGGCAGAGACTATAGTGGGTGGGAAATATTCCCCACACCCCCTGTCAAGTGTTGGGATCCAAACACAGATGAAATAACATCTCTGAATATGGAAAGATCAGTCTCCTTAACCAACAGTCTCCCACTTGGAGACTGATCACAATAGCTCCACCACTCCTGCACTTGCTGGACTATTCTATGGACCTTGGACTTGGAAAAAATTATCTTCTTCACCTTCATGGTTGAAGGCCAACTGAAACCAATCAGGAACTCACTTTCTCTCTAGTTACTACCTTTGTCAACATGTCTATAGGATTCTGGCTAGTATGTATCTTGGGCCAACTTTAATAGTCCATATTCCAGAACATATCTTATGAAATGGTACTTGAGTTGTATGTGTGTAGTCTTCGAATGAAAGGCTGATTTCTTTGCAAGATGAATGGCACTCTGGTTGTCACTGTACAACCAGATATTCTCCTTCTTCTTACCCATTTCCTCCATGAACCTCTGTCACCAAATCATCTCTTTACTGGCCTCTGGAGCAACAACATACTATGCTTCCATTGTTGAAAGTGCAACAACCTGTTGCAATTTTGAAATCCGACTAACTGTTGTTCCACCCACAATAAAGACATACCATGTGGTGCTCCTCCTGTTGTCTTTATCACCTGCCATATTTGCATCAACGTATCCCTGTAGAACAGTGTCTGAACCTCCAAGACATAATGCATGAGAAGTGGTACCTCTCAAATACCTGAGAATCCATTGTACTACTTTCCAATGCTCTTTACCTGGATTATTCATATACCTTCTTACAACTCCCACTTCATGTGCAATATATGGTCTTGTGCACACCATGGAATACATCAAGCCTCCAACCGTTAATGAATAGGGAACCTTGGATATGTATTCTATCTATTCATGTGTATTTGGACACATCTCCTTACTTAGTTTGAAATGGTTGGCCAAAGGTGTACTAATTGGCTTTGCATTCTGGATTCTGCATTCTAAACCTCTCCAACACCTTTTCTATGTACTCACCTTGAGACAATGTCAATTTGCGATTTTTCTTATCTCTAGTTATTCTCATACTAAGTATTTTCTTTGTAGCACCCAAATCTTTCATCGCAAATGATTTAGCTAGTTTTCTTTTGAGCACAGTTATTACCTGGATGTTAGACCTTGCAACAAGAATTTCATCCACATACAATAACAAGATAATATATCTTCCATTATTTAGGCTCTTGAAAAAAACACAGTGGTCAGATTGACATCTACTATAACCTTGTTCTGTCATAAACTTATTAAATTTTAAATACCACTTCCTTGGAGCTTGCTTCATGCAATCAAGATCTTATTCAAACCAAATTCTCCTTCCCTTTGACCTCATACCCCTGTGGTTGCTGCATATAAATATATTCCTCCAAATACCCATGGAGGAAGGTCATTTTTACGTCTAACTATTCAAGATGAAAATATTCTACTGCCACTATATTTAAAAGAGTTCTAATTGAAGCCATTTTAACAACAGGAGAAAATATTTTATCAAATTCTATACCTTTCTTTTGTGCAAACTCCTTTACCACAAGTTTATTATTGTACCGTTTCTTTCCTCCATCTTCTTCCTTCAACCTATAAACCCATTTATTCTGCATTGCTCTTTTTCCTGTAGGAAACTAAACCAAATCCCAAGTTTGATTTCTTACCAATGAGTCCATATCCTCATTCATGCCTTTCTCCCACTTCTTTCTAGTTTCTACTTGCATTGCCTCTTCATAAGATTCCGGTTCACCAGAATCAGTCACCAATAAATAATATAGTGAAGGAGAGAATCGTTCAAGGGATCTACTTAACCTAGTAGATTTTTTTACATTTGCGGGAGTTTGAGGTACCTATTGCTGCTATTGATTTTTTGGTGCCTTTGGAAATTCATTTTCTTTGATTTCATCAAGCAATGTGTACTCTGTGTTTTTCTTTTCCTCTTTCTTTCCCTGGAACTGATCTTTGTATATAACATTTTCATTGAATACTACATCTCTTCTCTTAATGATTTTGTGATTTTCATAATCCCATAAGCGATAACCAAAATCATCAACCCCGTATCCAATAAAGGTACATTTCTTGGATTTAGCCTCAAGCTTTGTTCTATCTTATTTACCAATATGGACAAATGCTTCACAACCAAAAGTTCTCATAAATGAGTAGTTTACCTTTTTACCTATGCATGCCTCCTCTGGAACTCCACCATCCAAAGCGCTTGAAGGCCCTCTATGTATTAAATAAACAACAGTATCTACAACATCAACCCAAAACCATAAGGGCAACCTTGCATGCAATCACATACACCTTGGACGCTCCATGATCATTTTGTTCATCCTTTCTGACACACCATTTTCCTGTGGTGCTCTAGGGACTGTCTTCTCTCTTTGAATCCAATTGTATGAATAGTAACTATCAAACTCCTTGTTGTAGTATTCACCTCCATTACCAGATCTGAGACATTTCAACTTTTTCCTGTCTCATTCTCAACCAAAGATTTCCACTTCTTAAAAGTAGCAAACACATCAGATTTATGTCTAATGCAATAAACCCAAGTTTTTATAGTTTCATCATCAATAAAATTAACATAAAAACGAGAGCCACCAAGAGATTGTACCTGAGTTGGTCCCCATACATCTGTATGCACAAGCTCTAACTTTTCACTATTCTTCTGTTTCCCAAACCTGAGAAATCTAACTCTCTTCTGTTTTCCAAAAACACAGTTCTCACAAAATTCCAAACTTACCTGTTTCAGATCTGGAAGCAATTTCCTTGAGTGGTGATTTTTAGGGGGGAATTTTTCCAATTGGCTATTTTTTGGGTTTTTTTCAAAAATAAATTCGTTATTTGGTCATTTTTAGTCTCTAATATCGCCTATCTTTACATAAAATATGTTTTTTTTATCATAATATTAGCCAAAATTTACACATTTCAGTGTTAATTATATGTTTCATATTAAATATTCGCCTACCTATCTATAAACATGTTTTTTTCAATCCAAAACAACCGCATATAATACTAGACTTAAATATAATATTATAATCCTTAAAAAATAACATGGTGTAGAATTTGCATCCCCTTCTCACTGATGTGGCCAATCCTATGATGCCAAAACGTTGTACCTGTTTCTGTGGAAGCTACATAGATAGAACAATCATTATTATGAGGACATAAATACAATGTACCCACCCTATCTCCTTTTGATATTACCAGTGCTCCTTTAGTGATTTTCCACCACGTTTTTCCATACTTAAACAAACAATCGCTATCTCCCAACTGCCCTGTTGAGATTGGATTTCTTTTCATAGCAGGAGTGTGCCTCACATATTTTAGCAGCCATTTATTTCCATTATTTAACTTAATATGTACATTACCCATTCCAACAATGTTACATGGTTCATCATCCCCCAATAAAACTTGTCCAAATTCACCTTGAACATAATCATGAAAGAATTTCCTATGGGGTGTAGCATGACATGAAGCCCCTGAATCTACTACCCAGTAATCACTAGCATTATCTAATGCAAGAATCAAAAGTAACACATCACCTGCTACATTTGCTTCTTGAGTAGTCTCTTGTTGTCTGTCTCCTTTGTTTTGTGGAGCTCTGCAGTCTTTCTCCACGATGTCCTTTCTTACCACAATTCCAACAAACAAGCTTTCCAAGTCTGGACTTGGATCAACCCTTTCTAGACTTGCTGTGATTACTTGGGATCCTTCCTCTCTCCTTTTGTCTCCCCCTTCTCTCCATGGTCAACACATTACCTAATGTCTCACTTATGGTTTTTCTTCGCAATTCCTCGCTAAGAATAACACCAACAACATCATCAAATTTAAGAGTGTTTGAACCAGGGACAGAGTTACGTACAACCATGCCCAAGATGTTCCATATTTATGGCAATGAGCACAATATTAGAAGAGCCCTATCCTCATTATCAAAGTTCACTTTTACAAAACTTAACTGACTAATAAGCATATTAAACTCATTTAAATGGTCAGCAACAGATCCACTTTCTGACATCTTCATATTAAATAAACGCTTCACTAAAAATACCTTGTTGGAATCCGAGGGTTTTTCATAGAGCTTATCCAATGTGCTCATCACATCCTCTGTTGTCTTTTCTTTAGAAATATTGAAAGCCACCGATGAAGCTAGGCACCACCGTATTGTTCCCAGTTCCTTTCTGTCAAGAACCTCCCATTCTTTATCCTTCATAGTTGTCGGTTGTTTTGTTTTTCCACCCAACGGTAGGTACATATCTTTTTGGTACAAATAGTCCTCCATTTGCATCTTCCATAACTGGTGGTTTTGGCTGTTAAATTTTTCTACCCTAAACTTTCCTTCTTCCTCCATTTCTCCCACTTGAACCAGGAACCCTTATTTTCTGCGAGTTTAAACCAGCCAAATAGACCTTTTGGCTCTGATACCAATTGTTAGAAAACAAGATCGCAGAGCAAATAACAATTATACAATTAAATTATTAAACAAGATGCAAACACAAAACACATTACAAGAGAGACACAGATACGACGTGGTTCGCCCAAGATGGGCTATGTCCACACATAAATTTCCAGTCCTTTATTATTATATCGTCTAGCAAAATGAAGGGATACAACTTGCAGCAATCCCGTTGCACTTCCTCTCCACACATTCACAGTCTCTCTCACACAATCACAGAGATTGTTTACAATGCTATAATACAATACCCAAACGTATTAAAATTCCTTCCTTTTATAAACGGAATACCATGGGAAAATACCACGGTTTGCCCAAATACCATGGGCCCGTAAATCACCCATTATTGACCAAGTCATGACTCTGAAATTACAACATTTTACAAGGCATTTTTTCCTAAATTGTCGCTACGGTGGCACTACCCCTTAACCCCCACCGGGGGGGTGATGACTATAGTTGGGGGGCAAGCTCCCCCACACCCCCCCGTTAGGTGTCACAATTCAAACACAGCTGAAATAACATCTCTGAATCTGGAAAGATCAGGCTCCACAACCAACAAATTACACACCTATTTTCCATTGATGCATTTTTTAAATACAGTTTTTTGCCTCGACTCATACTATAGAGAAAAAAAAAACATGTGTATCCTATATGTAGGCTATAGACCCAAATAAATAGGGCCTTCACGAAAACTATATTGTCCCCTATGAGGGACATAACAACCATAAGGTCCAATCCTTCTATCATATCCGACCTATCTTCAACATTATATCAATCCTTCCTTGGTCTTCTACCATAAAACTTGCATCAGACAAAACCCTAATTGCATTAAACAAAATCATTTTTTACTACTAAATGGTTAAAAAACTCCACCATAAAACCTACACCAAACGAAAATCTAATCACATAAGATGAAACCATAGTCATTACTTTCTTTTTAAACTTTACATTTTTTTTAAACTGAAAAAACTATACTATATATTAAGCATATGTCTATTTAGTCATAAATACAAATTCCATGATAATATTCCACATTCAAATATAAACTTTATTATTTATAAAATAAATTCATGAAACATAGCTAAATTAACATATTCTTTTTGAAATAATTAACGGCCTTTTTGCTCTTGCATCTTAATTATGAAAGTATTTTGAATATATATATATATCTATCCAACCATCACATTAATAATTTGAATTTTATTTATTGTATTAATTTTTTATATTATTATACCTGCCTCACTAGGGCACCTTTTGACTTTGGTTGACTTTGTTATTAGCTGATGTTTTTTGAGGCAGTTTAAAAAAATCAAAACCTGTTTTGCAGAGTATGACATAGGGATTTGTAAAATATTTTTTTTAATTTTGTTAAAAACTATTTTTGTCAACAGCTGATTGGTGGATAGAAGATGATGTCAGCCTTGGGATTTGGTATCTGGATTTGAGTTCACATGTGTCTACATGACGTCATAATATTAAAATTAAAAAAATAAAAATTATATCATTGACAGAGAAAGGTTTGGCGTCGGTCACCACCAGCGATTGGCCATAGAGGAGAGTGTGGAGTCTTGTACCCACATGAAGACGCACCAGATCGGCGAGCCTTTGAATGGTGATGTGATTCGAAGCTATTCTCACCTCGTTTTCGTCAGGCATGGAGAGCATATAAAGCGCCTCTGTGGCCTTCTCGAGCACGGTGGTCGATCCAGATTTCAATAAGTGGATCACCCTCGATATTACACCTTCGGAGGCAGCAAGATCTAGCAGAGACTCTGAGAATCCCAGCATTAACAGATCCAGGCCTCTTATCCCTTCGGAGGCAGCAAGATCTAGCAGAGACTCTGAGAATCCCAGCATTAACAGATCCAGGCCTCTTATCTGCTGTATTTCTGAATGAGAGTCCAGCATTGATACAGAGAATCTGATTGCCATCAGGGATTTTAAATACTCAACTCTTTTGAAAGCCTGGATCCGCTGTGCCATCGACGATTTATGATAACAATTATCAAAGCTCTCGATCAAATTACATAAGCGCTCTGATAATCCTACCGTGGACAATACTTTCGTTTTGATATTTTTGTCCATGCAGAGATTTTGCAAGAGCGCTGCTGCAAAGAATTCGATTACTGGCCGAGACGAAGAAGATTTACATAACAAAACTAACCTTTCTAATAAAACTTCACCATTGATATTCATAGTACCATTGGCTATTTTACAACGATATTCTTCATATATAGAAAATTCCCATAAAATCCCCAGTGTATTTGCTTGTACCTCAATGCTAGATGGGCTGCAAAAAAGAAGCTTTAACAGAGCAGCCATTGTACCTGGTTGCCAAGCTTTTTTAACATCGATTCCGTTGTTATTCCTCATCATTGCACGCATCAAAGCTACTGCTTCGGACAGAACATGATCTCCACCAGACGATGCTATAATAGATCCCAGCAGCTCCACGGCACTCGGATCATTAATACTGGTGATCCTTTTTTTCATATCCTCATTATAAACTGCTACAATTGTCCCAAGATATTTCAATGCCTGCATCTAAACACACTGTGAATTTGATGAACTTAGAAGACTAATCAAAGCTTCCAAGCCCCTTGCTCTACAGAAGTGTTCCATCTCCTCTTCTCCCCATTTGTCAATATCATCTCTGCAAACTGTTTTAGCTCTCAACTTAGCAACGACTTTCAGAATTCTCTTTGGACAAGGTCCATGTACTGGTTCTCTATCCTTATAATCCTGTTCCAGCTCGCTCAAGCATTCCCATATATTCATCAAGTCCCCTTGAAGAACATTTCTATAATTTCTTGCCGTGGGTACCTGCATTGGATTGTGGAAAGTGGAGACACCCTTGTTGCAGCAATATGCATTGTACAGATTCACTGCATGCTTTATCCTGCTTCTTGATTCTGCCAACCTGAGGTTCAAGTCTAGAGGACTCTGCTTGATTAGAATGGACACTGCATTATTAACAGAAATCATGTATTCATCCAGACTATCTCGGGCTTCTTCCAGAGCCTTGCACATGAGCTTTAAGACTCTGTAGAAGTTACGATCATGGTGATGAGCTTTGTATCCAGGTTTGGGTGACAGGATTGCATATCAAAAATTCATTTTCTCTGCTACAACAGCAAAGTAAGCTCTTGCAACCGGCGACAAGAAAAACAGGGCCTGGAAGAAAATCCAGAGACAGATTATGAAATTTGTAGTAGCTCCTGTCTGGCGTGGTGGCCGCTAGAATCATCCGGGACATGAAATTTAACTTTAAATTGAATAATTATGCGAGAGACGATCCTGGTTTCGCCAAGCTTCCCAGCGTTCTGCTAGACCAGCTGCATATACCACGCCGATCGTCGAGTGACGACGAGCTATCACGGTTTATTGCAGATAACTTCATTTTGGTGAGTTTTATATTATAATTGATAGACTCTCTTGTCAGGCTAATGTTGATCTGTCATATGAGCTAATGCTGATATGTTTTAATAATTATATCAGCAATAATAATTAATAATTTCTACATTATTAACTAGTGTTGTTGCATCCTAATCACTGGAAAAAGAAAAGATAAAATTTAATTTCACAGGAAGCCATCTCATAGCTGGACAAGAATGGAAACTTGCAGCTAACACCTTCTTGGCTTTTCCCTTAGGATAGTAAGGGAAACAGTGATGTAACTTTGGCTGCATAGGCTCCAGCATTAGAGACACGCCCCTATTTCCACCATTATCAAATGTTAGACCCATGACAAATTAGTAACGACTAACTAAACCTGGCATTCTCAAGACGAACTCAAAGTTGTGCTAAATTTGGTCCAGAACTACAGCAATTCGGTGGAAATCGAGATCAGACAACGGAGTACTGAGCATTGTGGCCCTGTCACCGAGTACCTGATACTCAGTGTTTTGAAGCTGTTGCCATGATATTGGGAAAACGGCAGAATTGAGAGCAGCTTGGTTATGGTTATTTATGTTACTAGTAGAGATTAGATCTCGAGACTTGGAGTCTGTTGTAATATACATTGGCAAGGTCTCCTCCTGCGTGTGGCTTGAAAACGGAGGCAGCATTTCAGACCACTTAACAGCGTATTCGGTCTCTGCTTTCTCCAAAAATAGCTGAGCCTTTCGCTCATTTTCCGAGGTGATGTCAGATGCATCTAATCGCTCACCGAATCCCCAAAAATGGCCGTATTAGCTTTATGATACCAATAACAACAGTGTTTATGCAGTTGGCCGCTATTCCTATTACTGTGTTCATGGCTTTGCAGCTTGAAGCACAGAGAAACAGAAGGCAGAGGAAGATGAAGGATTCGGCGATGGCAGAGCCCGGTAATAGTTATAAATCAGTGGTTGAAGGCCTGAGGAATTGCTTATGCTTTTTGGCTAAATGGTATCGTGACTGTGGTCCAGTTATAGATTGGTGGAATTTAACAGGGAGGTTCGATTCGTTTTTCAGCGAATATTGTCTGTTTATCGCTTGGAATCCTTAAAAGTTAGAAGCAGATAACAGCGCATTTTATATGGCCGGCTTTAAATCTCCGAATAGGATTGACAGTAAGTAGAGAAAGTTGATAAATATAACAAATATTATTGTTATTTATTGAGAAAAGACTGGATTTTCTAAGTTGTAATGGGTTGGTTTTGATTTATTTTGTTAAATGTAATTAAAAACAAAAATTCGGTATAAGGTCTTTTCATTTGTCATAATTCAATATTAACTATTCAAAACATTATTTTTTGTCAACATAAATCGATGATATATTTCTTTTTAACATTGTTTAATATATTATCATAAAAACTCATAACTACTAGAAATATAATGACAACCCATGACAACCTCAATTTTACATTTGAGTAACCTGCATTGTGTTTGTGTTAATATCAAATTCGAAGGACTAATGAATGATAAAATGTTTGACAACTTCTACCCCAAACACATATGCTAATTAACATGATCGTACAATTCAATAATAAAACATCCCTTGAAAACACTTCTTTCAATGGCTATATGTTCAAGGGTGTTTTACACTTCTTTGAATAGCTATATGTTCAAGGGTGTTTTTATTTTTTTTTACATGTGAGTTAAAGTTCAAATATTTATGTTATTTTTATTTTTAAAATCTTTTACTTTTCATTGGAGTCATAGGAACATTTTGAAATTTCATTCAAAGATATTATATTGGAAAATAGTTTGACTTTTGTACACATAAGTGTATCATAATATTTTTTATGGGGCTTAGAATAAACGCTGAACGTATTCATTACTTTTTTCTTGTTTTATGTTAAGTTTCATGTTTTTTTCCCAACAAGTAGATATATGCAAGTTATTTGATAACAATAGTTTATTTTGAACTATATATAAATTATTCTTGGAAAATCCATTATTCAAAATATTTAACTAAATTTTTTTTTTTCAATTTAAAAGAATTAAATTTATTTTAAATTTAAATTATAAATTTATAATAAAATATAAATAAACTATTCTCACAACAATGAGATTAATTTATAGTCTTATAAGCTATTATTTCTCATTTCCTATTTATGCTAGCCTATAAAAAAAACTTGCATATTTATATAACATTATAAATTTATAATAAAATATAAATAAACTATTCTCACAACAATGATATTAATTTATAGTTTTATAAGCTATTATTTCTCATTTCCTATTTATGCTAGTTTATAAGGAAACTTGCATATTTTTATAACATAAGTCAAGAATATTACTAGAAGTATGTAAGGAAGCTTGAATATGCTTGTTTTATACTACATTGCAATAACCTATATCGTATTTAAATGGACAGTTTTTAATTCATTTTTGTTTTAATTTCTTTCAAATTGTAATCATATTTGTTTTATCATATATTTTTATAGCAAAATTATCCTATTGCTATATATTTTCAATCTCTTCTTAGGAGGCAGGTACTAAGCAACTTTGTTGCTTATTCCACTTTGTTGCTTATTCCACTTGTTTATGTAGCTTTATTATATTAATCTTTTTAATTTAAATTTAATTTTTTTTAATGTAATGTGTATTTATTCTTTATGTTCTTTTAAAACTTCTTTCTTTTATGTTCTTATTACAATATTAAATTTATTGAAAAATTTAAATTTAGATTTATATGTGATGATGATGATGATGATGTTTAACGTCTCCTGAGGCCAAAATTTGGTCTATCGGACCTTAAAGAAGAAAATTAATTAGTTTGTTTTAAAGTTATATTTCTATGTTCAAAGAGCTTGGAGAGAAGCATCCCGAGCTTACTATAATTTTGACAAGCTAAAAGGCTAGGAATGTCGGTATTGCAACATAGATTATGAAACTGGGATCTAATGTGGGTGTATGCAGGGCATTCTAAGAGGAAGTGATTTTCATCTTCAATGTTCTTACTCTCACAGAGGTGGCAGATCCTTTCTACCCATGGATTTTTAGGGACTATCCAACGACCAGTTTCACTGTGGAGCTCATGCGAGTTCATTCTTATCTTAGCTATATTAATTTTTTTCTTAGGACTGATTAAAACAAAGAGATAGTTTTGATCTTCAAGAGTAGGGTTGATGACCTCCTTATAATATATTAATTTTATTTTGGCCTCTAAATCTTTCTCACACCACAATTTTTCTTTAAACTTAGAAGTAATAATATTTTTAATGTTATTAATATTTTGCAATGCAACATTTTCATCGATCTTCCAGTCATTTAACCAAGACCTAGTATCTTTATACCACCCACGCTTGAGCCTTAGGTGTTTTTGGCTGGAGTTTAAAGCTAACTTAGGGAGTCTATGGTCTTCCATGTTATTCATTTTGTTCTTGTACAACAGGAGTCTAGTCATAGCTAGGCTCTCGATGGGGGAAAGACCCACTTCTATAAAGAGAATAGGATAGGGTGTATTGTTTTTAATTTTGAGGTTGTAAGTTATAAAACGCTTCTGGATTTGCTCGATCTTTCTCCAAGATTCTCTAGAGATGCTGCAACCCCAAACCTCACACCCATACAAGATAACATGAGTGACTAGAGTTTCAAAGAGGAGCTTCTTTTTATCCCACATCACGAAGTTTGCAGCTTTACAGTTATTTTCAAGACCAAAGTAAGATTTCCACCTTGCGTTAATCCTATTCTCAATGCTATAGTTCCAGTTGAGCTTGTGATGAATATCAATTCCTAGGTACTTGTAAGAAGACACTTCCTCCAAGTTGCTATTGTCATACACAAAATTAGCGTATGTGTCCTTCTTGGATTTGATAATAATAACTTTGGTTTTGTTAGTGTTAACAGTCATACCCATGTTAGAGCAGAAATCTTTGAGAAGCCGAAGTTGATTATCAAGATCAGAAGAACACCTTGCCAGAAGGACAATATCATCAGCATAAAGAAGAAGGATGATGACTATCCCCGCTAAGATCATACCATTACAGCCTGCCTCTTCTAAACAACCCTCTAACTTATCAATATAAATGCCAAAAAGGGTAGGGGAGAGGGGGAAACCTTGCTTAACTCTGATATTACACTTAATATCGTTTGACCACCCCTCATTGCTTTTAAACTTGGCAATTACATTCTCATAGAGCCTTATCGCGACAGCTCTCAGCTCGAAAGGAACCTTAAGCTCTTCTAACCTATTCCAAAGGTTATTTCTAGGAACCGTATCAAAATCCTTTCTAAAGTCCACAAAGCAGCAAAAGAGATTGGATTTGTCATTACGGCACTCCTCCATAATGATCCTAAGCGTAATAAGGTGGTCCGTTGTTGAGTGATGCCTTCTAAAACCTGCTTGGCCTTTAGCCCACTTACCTTCACTTTCAAGCCAAATGTTGATCTTCTTTTCCAAAATAATACCATATAACTTGGATAAGAGGGGACTAATCATAATAGTCCGATAATTTGAGGGGTTATTTGTATCCCCACTTTTAAAAATAGGGATAATGAGCCTCTGAGTCCAAGGTTTAGGGAACCCTTGCTTGACTGCTTGATTAAAGAGCTTATGGATGTGAGGGATGAGGATAGGACCTCTGATTTTTAATATTTCTGCTTGATAACCTTCAATGTCCTTAGCTTTTCCATTTGCTAGACGCTTAACCCCACAATCTATGTCTTCTAAAGAGAAAACTTCTTTTGTTGTGAGAAGGGTTTCAAAGTTGTCTATGACATTCGGGGAGTCATAAATCTTTTTAAGATAGGAATTCCATTCGTGCAAAGAAATTTTATTATTGTCTTTAGTTTTTCTTGTTAGAATCTGCCTCCATAATTTCTTAGGAGCCGTCTTAGATAGGTGTAGGAGATTGTCTTGCCTTTTGTGAATATACTGCATTTTTTTCTTTTTAGTAAGGGCTTTGTAAATTTGTATCTTGTTAATTTTAAGAGATTCATCAAGAGCTTCCCTAATCTCTCTCCTCGCTTTTTTACAATCAGTATCATACCAAGGGTTGGTTTTTCTATTCCTTTTATTACTCGAAACTTCAATTGAGAACTTGTTAATGGAATAAGAGAGGGTTTTAGTAAAGTTATAATATAGGTCTTCTATGTTGTCCGTACTTGATAAAGGAAGCAAATTAATTTTTAACTCCTTTATAAAAAGATCCTTTTTATTTTTATCAAAGATCAAGTTCTTTTGGTTATAGTGATTATCCTCTATGGGATCACTATGGATGTCATAGTTGAGAGTTATCATTAAAGGTTTATGATCTGAATCAGGCTCATGGTCATTTAGAACGTCCAAATTTATTATATCGTTGGATAAAGAAATATCAGAAATAACATAATCTACTACGTTGCTACCAAGCCCATGGATACAGGTCATCTGGCTAGAACTGGGCCACTTCGTTAGACCATTGCAAATTATGAGATCTTGAGAGCTACAGAGCTTGATTAGCTCCGACCCAAACAAATTTTCCCCTAAATCTTCAGAGCTTCTCATGTACCTACTAGCTAGAGTAAGGTCTTCGTCTAACCATAGAGGATTAGGGTTGGAGTAGTTGCTTAGGAGAATAGCTTGGTTGTTTGAAGTTCTAGCATTGAAATCGCCCATTAAGAGGATATTACCTTCATTCTTGAGGCTAGAAATATCATTCTCTAGCCCACTGTAAGGACAATTTTTATCCAAATTGTTCTTCTTATAGAAGTTAGAATTAATAGGGGCAAAATAACATATTGCTATGTAGGTTTTTCTATCGTTAATGTCAGTAATTTCTATCCACATATACTGGTTGTAAGGGTCTTTTTTATAAAGCCTAGCATCGGGGGAGATGTTCTTCTTAATGTAACAAGCTATACCCCCAATGCCTCTACGAGAGGATCGCTTGTTCCAGGTTGACCATAGCATAAAGTCATCTATGTTAGGGACCCTAGATTCTTCAAGCTCCCAAGTTTCAACTAACAAAATAATATCAACTTCATTAGAGATCCAGGATAGCTTGGGGCCTTTGTTCCATGGAAAGCCCAGACAGTTCCAAGAAAGAATCCGAAGCATGTTGAATTGCTATTTATTACTATCTTTTTGGTTTCTATCTCGAATAACAGCTTTCCTATTTTTGATTATTGCCCATTTTCCTTCCTTCCTACCTTCTTTTACCTTTTGAACCTCCTTTCTTAATTCTGCTTGATCTTATAGAATGAGATCTTCATTTATGAATATTCCAGTTCATTTTAGACTTGAGGTTTTACTAAGTATGTCATGTTTTTGGTCAGTAGAGCTTACCTTTACCCGGATTAACCTACCTCTATTCTCAATTAATTTCCCCAAACTTGTTGCTTTAGTGAGACATGTTGTTTCAATTTGTAATCTATTGTGTAATTTTGTCTGGGCTATGGCTAAAGTATCCTCGTCTTCCTCCTCTTTCAAACCGAAGATTATAAGGTTCAAGGCCCTTTTGTTACGCTCATGGTCTGATTCTATCAATTTTTTCATTTCCTCTTTAATGGATTTGATGTCTAATTTATCTGCTACATTATTTAGGGTGAAGTTGTTATTAACTTTTGCTTCTAGCTCCTTAATCATGTCTATCATTTTAAGGCTTTCTAAAGTATCGACGTCTTCTTGTTGGGATGTTTGGTTAGTATATTGGCTCTAGTTTTCTATAGCATGTAGTCTAACCTCAAATGTCTCCATTTTATTCTCCAGTATTGTTATTTTATTTTCTATTTGTTTTTGAATCTTGTTTTCAAGAGAATTAAATCTCCATTTTATTCTCCATATATTATTTATGCATTAAAAAATTTTAAAATTTTTATTATTATATTATTTTTTATATTAATATTTTTAATTTTTAAATTTATTTTGATATTAATTTTATTATATTAATATTTTTAAATTTAAATTTTATTTATGAAGCTTTATTGTATTAATATTTTTAAAATTTTATATAATATATGATGATTCCATATGTTGTTTTCAAGCTTCTTTATATTTTGTGTAAAGTATGTATATTAATAAATGTGTTTTTTTTTTTAATTTAGAACTTATTATAAGTTTTCATTTTAAAATTTTAATGTTGAATTTCAATAAAATTGCTATCTAATTTTATTTTTGTTTATATATATATAATGGTATAATATTAATATTTATTTTTAATTTTTAATAACCTATAATATTATATATTTACTTATATATTTTTTAATGATTATTTCAATATTGTTTAGATTATAATAATTATTTTAATGTTGTTTACTTTCTAATTTTATGATTTTAAAAATATTAGAAAGGTTAAAATTTATGTCAAAGTTGACATGGTTTATGACATTTTTAATATTAAGATTGATGACTTATATTTATGAGTAAATTCTTTTTTATTATTTTAGAATAAATTTTAGAAATGTTATAAATTATATTGATATGAATGATTTTTTTTTTTTAATTTAATAAATGTTTAAAATTGATATTTCCATAAATGTTGCAAATTCATAAGTATCATATTAATGTTGACGTTATAATTTAGATTGATTTTGATGATATATTGATGTTTATGATTATATTTAGAGATGTTATAAATTATATTTATATGAATGATTTTCATGTTTGAATGTTTTTCTCATTCTTTATGGTGTTATTGTTATAACTTATATACAATTTCCTTCATTTTTAATTTATATTAATGTTAATTATTATTTCAATATATATTTTTTTTAATTAAAAATGGTATATTTCATATCAATATCGATGTTATAATTCATAATGATGTGATGAATATTTCAATATTTCTTTTTTGCTTAAAATATAAAATTATTATATTAATGTGGATGTTATCATTAATGTTGATCTTGGTGATTATTTCAATGTTTTATTTTGTTTTTCTCTCATTCCTTATGGTGGTATTGTTATAACTTATATACAATCTCCATTTTTAAATTTATTTCGATGTTAATGATTATTTCAATATTTTTTTCTCTTATTCAATAGAAATGTTATAAATATTAGACTTGATGATTATTTCAATGTTTTTCCGTAAATTATTATATTGATTGTCAATTTAGTAATCATGAGAAACCTTTAAATTGCAATTTTGATTTGCTATTGATGGTAATGTTTATTTCAATATTTTTTCTTATAATTTTTTATATGTATATCGATCTCATATTAATATGGATTTGTCATATTTCATTGTAGTTGTGTGTGCATTCATTGTTAGAGTTTCATTCATTCTTCTTTAGGGTAGTAATTTTCAGCCTTAGGCTAAATGAGGAGAAAGAAGAAAGAAAAACAAAATCAGGAAAAATGTTTTGAATAAAAACTGTTCAATATGATCTCAAAATAGCACATGGCCACATGTTGCAATAATAACAATTTATTTTAAAATTGAACTAAATAATAAAATAATATTATAAAGATGAACTATGAAGAAGTGTCAAAATGTGAAGGCATTGGAAAGATAAAGGTCATTAAAACGATGAAAATCAATTGTTAATAGTCCCTCAGGAAAGGACTAATAATGATCCAATGGGCATAGGGCTACTAATGATCCAAGAAGCAAACTTGTCTATTGATTGATCATTAACCCGTGATGTATTGCATAAGATTTATATTTTCCATGACCTTGGTTTGTCGAAGAAATATATATGTGCATGGATTCGATCTATGGTCTAAACATAATGACCAAGAATTCTAATGTGTTGTAATCTAAGGCATTATATGTGGTTACTTGTAGTTCATTATAAACATATAAACATTTATGAAAGCATACATAGATAAAGAGAGTGAATAGGAAGTAGTGGTCACATTGGCAACAAGTCTTATATTATATCAAAAGGCCATACTATACAGTGGGGGGGGGGCGGGGTAATCATTTATATTTCATTATGGCTCATCAACCTATATATATGTAGTGTACAACCAGTTAGAAAATTACAAATGTTAATTGCCTTATAGTTGACTTAATCAGATCAACTGGAATAGGATGACCATTCTTCCCCATCCCAAAGAGACTAGGAAGATGTAAATTTACAAAAATTACAAGATGACAATTTTTTTTTAAATTCATGGTTGTCTAGGAGTGGATGTTGCGCTAGGTGGGGTGGATTTAATAGAAGATTCAACTATGGAAACGATAGGGATGAAAAGGAACTTCTTTTAAAATATCCCTAATCATTTAGAACAATTTGTATATTTGTGCTGACATATGTGAGTTCTGAGAGTCTCAAAATTTTGTCTGGTAGTGCACTGTTCCTATAAGATGAGTCAATCAGTTCGAGGGGTTTTGTTGCTATATATAGGAACTGACTCCCCCCTTTTTCGTAAACCTGTGATGTGGTATATCAGTGAATCGTTTATTTCAATAGGTTCATCCAACCAAATATTACCATTGTAGTACCTACTCACGACAACTTTGCTCTTAGATATTTTAGGTTTCCATGGTTGACCAACTATGACAC
>LPNX010484524.1:0-66805 GCA_001517045.1 Pseudotsuga menziesii | reverse complement strand
TATATATATATATATATTCCCCCAATTGTATATATATATATATATATATATTCCCCCAATTGTGCTCATCCATTTTGTTTTCTAAATTTTGTTCAGAAGGGCTTAGTGTGGCGCCAATGTTAATTCCTCTTGCCGTGATTTTATCTTTTCCTATACTTCCTTTGTTTTAGCTGATGACCCGACTTTCTTGGGTGCCATTTCTAATTGTTGGTTAATATGTGCTCGAAAGTTCTAGTTGTGAATTAGTGGATTTTGGAATGGAGTGTGCTCACTCCAATTCACAACAAAGTATTTTCCAACTATATTCTGGTGTTGGTGCATTTATATGCACAAAAAATGGTGAGCTTTTATTGTGCATAGGTGAGTATAGTAACTGTGGAATTTTTGCGGGACAACTAGTTTTCACACTTGATGAAACTTGCACTAGAATATAATTTTGGTACATAATCGGGCGTCGAGTTGCTCAGTACTTGGATACCTTTAGGATAAATCCATGCATGCTTGATTTCTTGGTTGGTCCCCTCATTCATCAGACAGTGGGGAATGACCTTTGTCTACCTACTTTCACCTTTTTTGTTGGATGGATCGTTCACCCCATTATTGGTTTCTCTTTCGCTTTGGTCGATATTAGGTGAGGGTCTGCTACTTCTTTGTTGTTGCATATTTGCACTCTACTGCTTTGCTCCCTTTGTCCATATTGTGTTGAATCTCTTTTCTCCTTCCAGGGCCCATGTATTAGTTCCCTTTTTATATTCTATCTATGCTAAGTTAGTTAAGTAACTATTTTTTAATAAATTAGCTATGAAACTTAATTAAAAAAATGCAAACCTAGAAGCACGACGATCGACTAGTGGTGATACAACCACTAGTCATTAGGGTCCCTTTTATATATTGTATCTTTTTAGTCGATCTCCATTAATAAATTTGGTGAAGACTCAACCCTTAAGTGTTTTTAAGTTGAAAAACTCCATTGTGATTCAATTCTTTGGCTTTCATGGTTCTCCTTTTATCATGCTATCATATAAGAGCACTAGATCTACGACTAAAATAGCCATATTCTTGATATTTCTATAATGCCAATATTTCTCATTGTTTTTTTTGGACTTATTGGTCATGAATAGCCACTAATACCCACTCTTCATTTTTTTGTCGCTCAAACAACCTTCCCTTGAGTATCTTGTATTGTGTCCAAATGTAGTACTTGTGTGCTTACGGGGGCTTATTGTTTGAAATGAAACGGTAAGAATTCTTCTTACCCATAGACTAAATTAAATGGTGTCTATCCAATCGATCTTTTATAAGTTGTTATGTAATCCCATCGGATAGCAGTAATTATTTTGTCGCAGTCGTCCTTGTCATTGTTACAAATTTTCATTAATCCTTTAGTTAATGTCTTATTAAAGGATTCTATAGCTACATTTGACTAGGGATGTTATGATGAGCTCTTGTGATTATATGATAATTCCTTAACCAACACTAACATGGTATTATTAAGAAAATATGCTCCTCTATCATTTATTGATGATATGATAATTTCTTAAGTAATACTAATATGGTCTTATTAATAAAATGTGTTCCTCTATCGTTGATTAATGTGAGGGGACATTTGAATTTGGTAACAATGTTTTCATAGATAAACTTTGTTGCGACTTCACTTGTACATGTTTTGAATGGTTATGTTTCTTCCCATTTAGTGACATATTTGACTACAATGATGATGTATGTTATACCAAAATCCTGTCACCATCATGTGATAAGACTCTTAACATACCTACTTGCCTTGAATCCCAGCACTTGGAGTGGAAACTCATACCATTTTGTCATTCTTTCACAAAAATGCTCAGCACCGTGCCTTCCCCTTTTTCCAAGAGCAGTACCTTGCTCGCCTCGCCTATCCTTTGTTATCCATAAGCGGTGCCACCACTTATGGCCCTTAGTCCATAAGTGTTTCTTACCTGAACTGCTCTGTCATTGAAGGAGAAAAGTGGTACCCTGGGTAAAATGGGAAAAAGAGAGATTCTCGAGGCTTCTAGATGATGAGCCTCGTGTCCTCCCTTATCCCTATCATTGTGGGTTAGTTGAGCTCGAAATCCCTCACCCTAGGATCTTAGAGGCCACCTCATCCACAAATATCTCAACCATCCCTATCCATTGAGCCTTATAAGTACAAGCTCATATCCATGGTTGGAGAGAGAACTCTTAAGGTATTGTTATGCTGTTGGATTGATTACTTGGACCAAGCCATTGGAGAGCATAGAGAGCAAAAGTTGGAGCTTATGGGGATGAGAGTGTTTGGTTTCATGGAGATGCATGTCAAGACTAAGGCTTAACTGGTTGTAAACTTCTCCATTTTATCTTAATGCAAAGCTGATTTTCGTCCCACATTACTGTTGTTGTTTGATTTCACATGTATGTTGTTAGATTCCTTAGTCACTAACATGGATCAGTAGAGTATATTCTGGCAGCTTTGATGTGTTTGTGTGTTTAATCTGATTGCAGGTACACAGGGTTACTATCGAAGCATCACATTCTAGGTATCTACAGCATCTAGGGAGGGTCTTCAACCTTTGTCGTTCATTTGTTTTGGATCTGAACCATTCAGACCAGTGGAACACTTTACTGTCCACAAAAGGTGAAATATTCCAGCTAACAAATCTGGCGATTCCACTGGGGAATAGATATATGTATCAGTTATTCTAATCTTCCTCAGTTCTTCAACTATTGTTCGAATCCATGCTCCTTCTCCAAATCTCTTCAGTCAAATATTCTATATGACTCAGTGAATTTTGGTTTGAAACTTCCAGATCTGTCTAGATCTGAATTATTTCAACCTTTTATGCTCTTTTCTATTCTCAATCTATCATTTTTTACCTTGATCTGATCAATTTCTAACTTGATCTTTCGTTCTCCTTTTGTTTTGGATCTATTCAGGGAATCGCACATGTTTTGTTGGCAAGAAGCAGTGCCACGACCTGAGTCAAGTTAGCCATAAGCGGTGCCACTGCCTGTCAGCAGCTTCATCTGTGCGGTGCCAGGTAGGCCCTGTTCCAGACTTTGTATTTTGATTTTTGTGTGTTTGGCCTACTTTTTGATGAAAATGAAGTGTATTTTTGAATTGTGTATTCTGCAGTCGCTTTGATTGTTGTATTCTTTCTGCATTCAAAGAGAGTTTATGTTTCTTGCATTGGATTTTTTGTTCTTTTCTTTGCTTGAAACCTCTTGCCCTTTTCTATGGATATTATTCATTGGAATTGGGAATATACATTTCATTTTCATGTGTAGGCTTTGGTTTGTTTTGGACTTGGAATGCACGAGTGAACCATGCTGTTTTGAGTCTTTCTTTGCTTGGGGTGATTCTTGTTTCCTTTTGCATGCTGATTTTTTCAGTGCTTGGTAGGAAAGATTGGTTCTTCGTTTCCTTGTCTGTTTCAAAGAGAAGTTTTAGTTTTCCCTCTACTTCGCTTTATTCGCAAGTGTTGTTGAATGATTTTCTTCTTGTTTTGTGCATGATTGTTTGAAATTATAGATCTTACTTTCATCAAGAAGAAATATCTGTTTTCAGCTTTACGTGCATTAGAGTTAGATTTGTTTGGAAATGTTAGTGAAATCATTTTTGCATTGAGTTTTTATGCGTCCTTTTCAAGCATGAAAAGATAGGAAACATTTTTTTATTTATGTGTGATGTTCTCTAGATATTTTTCTTATTTGTTTTGAAGATTGTTTGGGGTTCATTGATATTTCACGTTTCGTTTGAAAAGATAGAATTGCATTTGCATTTGGGTGTGCATTTTTGGGAAGAAAAGTGAATATCTCTCCCTCTCTTAGGTAGAATTTCATTGAAGAGGAAAACTTGCATTATCATATAGATCAGTATGCATCTTCTTTAAATTCAAGTTTTCACTCCATGGTTCCACCTAAACGCACAAGATAAAATTAACAGTAGTATTAGGTTAAAACTTTTAGCAATTTGAGTGATAAGTTAGTGATGTGTTCGGGCATCATAAAATGTAGGAGTTGTCGTTACTTTGTCTGCATTACATCCTAGGACTCGCGCAGTTCTTCCACGTACCATCGGTATATCGAACAGCCTTTCATCTACCCTTGAGGTATATAGAAAGGTACTTCACGTACTCAATTGTATATCGGAAGGCCCCTTGTGAATGGTTATGCATTAGACAACACTACTACCGTTTTGAGCTCCCACGTACCTTGCGTATATCGGGAGACCCTTTTAGGAATCCTCAACCCATATGAGTTATCCTTTTGACCTGTCCTGTGAGGTTCCTGACTCTTATCCACTCCTTTCACATGTTTGCTTCTTGCTTTTAGTTTGAGTAGTACTTGCTTGTGCGTGGTAGTTAGGGGGTTACTAGAGAGTTTAGAGATGGCATTATAATTTGGGACTACCACTCAAGAGGTCCCTTCCCAAGGTGTACCTTTTGTATTCCCTCCAAGTGAAGGTATTGGTCCTCCCTTTATTGCCACTCTGAATCTTCCTAGATTAACTATGGGATTACCGGTCTGGCTTTTTAATCTGGTAATTCATGTTACACCTAATGTATCAAATGTCACCTCTCCTCCAGGAGAGGATCAACCTCAACCTAATCCCTCTCCTTCTTCGTTGGTTGTTGCTTCATCCCTTTCTTCTTCTTCGCTTGACCAAAGATCTATGGTTAGTAGTCATGTGGATAAGAAGAAGAAGAAAGGGAAGGGTAAGAAGAAGAAGGATAAGAAAGAGAAAAAGCAGCAACCATCTTCTCTTGATGGTGCTCGTTCTAAGAGAACGCTCGAAAAACCCAAGTTCTCTTGTAAGCTTTGCAAGGGGGACCACCTTCTTAAGGAGTGTCTCGGTCTCTCCCGTGTACAAGATGAGTGGTCTAAAAGGTCCAAACCGTCTGTGTCATCAACCTCTAATCATCATGTTGACGATACTCCCTCAACCAGTGACCCATTGGTAAAAGGTTGTAAGGGTAAAGTCTTGTATCCTTGTTTGATATGCAAGGCTATGCATCGTACTTTTCTTTGTCCAAGCATGGATGAAGCTTCACATTGGTTGGAAAATATTACTGATCATCAACAGGTGATTCCAACAAGTGATAGTAAGTTATCCCTCGATTCCTTGCTGGTTGACCAAGTGATCAATTCAGTTTCATCTATAATTGAACCCACTCTTCCTTCGGAGAGTGAAGTGGTGGAGTCAATGTCATTTCCACCTGATCCCGCTCTTTCATCAGAGAGTGTTAAGACTGAAGTAGTCTCTTTGACCAAATATTCATCTTGTTCTTCTCTTCCAGTGGAGAATAAACTGAAACCTGTTGAAGTTTTTATGCTTCATTCTGATTGTTCTCAACAAGAGGAAATTTTGTCTATTTCGACAGAACCCTCTCTGAGTAGTGAGGTTATTTCCTTTGACTGGAGTAACCTAACAGAGTCTCATCTTCATTCGATTGTTCCTTTCCAAATAGTTGTGGATGTTACTGCTAGGTGGATACTTCCCACTATTGTTGATGAAGGGGCTTCTGTTAGTATTCTATCCTCAACTGCTTGGCAAGCTTTAGGCTCTCCTCAGCTTGTGCCATACACCAATCATATACTGGCTTTTAATCGAAGACCTACTACACCTTTAGGGACCCTTCGTTATTTTCCTATTATGTTAGGAGGGAAAACTATCTGCATTAATGTTATGGTGGTCCAAGGTCCTTTAGATTTTAATATACTCCTTGGATGTGATTATGTTTATGCCATGAAGGTTGTTGTGTCCACACTCTTTAGAGTTATGCATTTTCCCCATGATGGGAAGATTGTGACCATTGATCAGCTTTCTTTTGTTACACCTAACCATCGCATTACTCTTAGTAATCAGACTGCCTGAATGTGCCGCATGTTCTTGTGGTTCCTTCCCCTTTTTCTAGTTATCTTCTTCCCATCATAGGTAAAATGGGGGGCATGGATCTAGTCTATGGACATCATAATGGAGCTGAGCTTCTAGCTTTTATGAAATGGGGGCAACCTACCAACCTCTGGATATCATGTTTGGTAGAAGCAGGTTTGTGAGCATAGTTCCCATTCTATGTCAAGCTCATTAAAAAATGAAATAGATCTCCTAGAGCATAGTTTAATTTTGGTTTTAAGCTCGTTAAAAAATAAAACCAGTCCTTAAGCAGAGTTTACCCTTTTGGTTTCAAGATTGCATAAAAATGAAACCATGTGGTGATCAAAGTTCCCATTCTATGTCAAGCTCATTAAAAAATGAAATGGATCTCCTCAAGCATAGTTTACCTTTTGGTTTCAAGCTTGCATAAAAATGAAATCATTCTTGAGCATAGTTCATTTTCTATTTCAAGCTCGTTAAAAAATGAAGTAGGTTTCCTTAAGCATAGTTTACCTTTTGGTTTCAAGCTTGCATAAAAATGAAACCATGTTCCAAGCATAGTTACTTTATGTTTCAAGCTTGCGTAAAAATGAAACAAATCCCCTTCCCTTGATTCAAGTCTTCACTTTAGTGTTATAACTTGAACCTTCTTTTCACCTGCCTGATTCTCATTCTTCCTACCCCCTTGGTGAACATCTTCACATTAGTAACCAGGTTTTTAGGTTGGGTATGGAAGAAGAATCGTTAAATGAAATTAAGCTTGGGGGCATGTCGAGCCGCTAGCAACCATGCTAGGGGTAAGCTTCGCTAGCAATCATGCTGGGGGCAAGATTCCAACCTCTGTATACCATGTTAATGGGATTTTTCAAGCATAGTTTACCCATTGGTTTCAAGCTTGCGTAAAAATGAAACCAATCCATGAGCATTCTTTCAACTGATCTTCAAGCTCGTTAAAAACAGTAAGATGGTGTTGAGCTTACTTTTCATTTTTCATGCTTTGGTTAAAACATGAAATTTGGTTTGAGCTTAGTTTATTACTTTTTCATGCTCTGGATTCAAACATGAAAAAGTCTAACGGAGTCCTCTTTAAACTATTTTTAGGCTCCCTAAATACGAAAAGATTATCGAGCGATATTGTATTCTTCATGCTCATTAAAGCATTCCAAGAGTCGTCTTTCCGACGGTAGGTTATCTCTTTTTCGGTTTGGATAGACTGTTTACGAAAAAGGAATACTCCAGCCAATCATCACTGGAAGAGTTCTCTAAGGTATGATTTTATACTTTTTCGGGCCTTAGGGACTAAATCATATGAAAAAGGCCCCCTTTGGAGTCTTCTTCTGTAATCATTCAGACTCTCTAAACATGAACGATACCGAGTTTTCTTTCATTGGACTCATTAAATTAAACATTGAGAGACCCGTTTTGGGAATGAACCCCTCCTCTCTCAGGTTTGTAAAACATATGAGTCTGGACTTGTCTTCCGACAAGCTATATCGAGCGTTTGTTACCCTCTTTGAACTCGTAAAATCAAAAAGAGGCACTCATCGATCATGATGGGGGAAATGGGAAGGGAATCATTTTGTGAATAATGGCAGTTGTTTATCGTTACCTTTGAACATGGCACTTGTATGCACATCATGTCAGTCAATTGGGTATTCAGCTGATCTCCGCGATGATCCACTTTCATGAGTCATGCCACTCCTTTGAGTCTTTCAAAAGAATGCATTGTCCACTATCTCATTGTGTGTTTGTCCCATTCAGTCATGCTGCCAAGTCTTTTTGTCGTGCCGCCCGATGTTCAAAGGGGATTTGAAGAAGTTTTACCTCTACAGTCCACACAGTCTTTGTGTCAGTATTTTTGAGTTAGTCTTATGGTTACTACATTCACTTAATTCCAAAACTATGTTCCAAGTTTCGTGTCATCGATATGGGACTCATCATGGCCCTCCTTCGACGAGACTTTTCCCATCGACATCAGCTTATCATCCGAGAAATAATCTTAGAAATAATATTTAGTACCTTGAGATCTATATGCCTTCATGACAGATTCTCTCGCTCTCAACATAGGTTCACATCATTGACCTTTGATCAATAGAATCAACTGGGTGTTCGACATCAGGACATCTATTCACACTCAGTAGATTGTACTGGGGTACCTTGGGAATCATTGACATTAATGGTGATCTCCCTCGCACTTGTTAATGGTTCACATCATTGGCCGGTAATCAAGTGGTTTCTACCATGTTTGACTTCAGATCATTGTAATCACATGGATAGAATCGTAATTTGTGGAAGACGAGACTAAGACCTTGGGTATTTGTTTAAAGCGTTCATTGCTTTCCCTAGGTTGCAATGGATTTTTGTATATCTAGCATGGATCCACATTTGTATGGTCGTGGCTATGCTCAAATTTGCATCTGTATGACACAGATCTACATTGTATGTCTGGTAGCTATGTCCAAGTTTGAGTCCACTATCACATGGATCTACGTTGTATTCTAGTAGCCATGCTTGTTTATTCCTCTCATGGATCTGCCTTGTATTGGTCTGCAGCCATGATTTGGTTACTTGTGTCTATGAGTCAACATATTGATGTACTACAGATGCCTACTTGACAACATGCTCCAATCGAGCTGACATTTTCACTTCGTAGCAACGACTTGTTCTCTCAAAGCTCTTGTTTATCGTATCCCTCTAAGACTCATGCTTTGGGGGGCATCCTGTTATACCAAAATCCTGTCACCATCATGTGATAAGACTCTTAACATACCTACTTGCCCTGAATCCCAGCACTTGGAGTGGAAACTCATACCATTTTGTCAATCTTTCACAAAATTGTTCAGTACCGTGCCTTCCCCTTTGTCCAAGAGCGGTAACTTGCTTGCATCGCCTATCCTTTGTTATCCACAAGCGGTGCCACCACTTATGGCCCTTAGTCCATAAGCGTTTCTTACCTGAACCGCTCTGTCATTGAAGGAGAAAAGTGGTACCCTGGGTAAAATGGGAAAAAGAGAAGATTCTCGAGGATTCTAGATGATGAGCCTCATGTCCTCCCTTATCCCTATCATTGTGGGTTAGTTGAGCTCGAGATCCCTCATCCTAGGATCTTAGAGGCCACCTCATCCACAAATCTTTCAACCATCCCTATCCATTGAGCCTTGTAAATTCAAGCTCATATCCATGGTTGGAGAGAGAACTCTTAAGGTATTGTTATGTTGTTGGATTGATTACTTGGCCCAAGCCATTGGAGAGCATAGAGAGCAAAAGTTGGAGCTTATGGGGATGAGAGTGTTTGGTTTCATGGAGATGCATGTCAACACTAAGGCTTAACTGGTTGTAAACTTCTCCATTTTATCTTAATGCAAAGATGATTTCCGTCCCACATTACTGTTGTTGTTTGATTTCACATGTATGTTGTTAGATTCCTTAGTCACTAACATGGATCAGTAGATTATATTCTGGCAGATTTGATGTGTTTGCGTGTTTAATTTGATTGTAGGTACACAGGGTTTCTATCGAAGCGCCATATCCCAACTTGCAATATATTTTTGATAATTGTGTCAACTTGAAAGTGTCCTCTCGTCGATCCTGAAAGCGTTTTGTTGATAATGACATATTTTTCATGGTCGAGGTCACATTGAAGGAGTATTCCATCTTGTCATGATTTGTATAGAAGTACATTGATTAAAGCATATAGTTATTCTTTCATAGCTAATATTTTCTTCTTTTTCTCAAATGTCCCTTCTGGAGCTTGTCCTTCCTACAAAAATTATGCTATAAGAGCTAGTTCAGTCAACATGGATTTGACTTTGAAAAGGTGGGAATCAAGTAATTTTTCATCTATTTCGATAAAAACTCTCCCTTTTTCTATATGTGATAGATGTTTGGGTTCAACATTGGACTTCCTTGGCCAAAATATTATCTTGAATTCAAATTCTATAAATAGAAGAATCCATCGACATGTTCTTCCATGGTGCAAAGCTTTATTAACTAAATATTTCAAATCTTGATGATCCATGCAAAATACAAATGGGTTAGCCAGTAAATAATGATGATATTTTTACAGAGCAAAAATCATACCTATCCCTTCCCACTATGTAGTTGAATAGTTACACTCAACTTTATTTAACTTCCGACTAGCGTAGACATTCACATAGTCGATCCGATCACTGACTTGGATAGGTCAGTATTGCAGCAATTGTAATATCTGAAGCATTAATGTGTAAGTGAAACTTGTTAAACCAAATTGGAAATCAAAGAATAGGGGATTCTGAACAATTTTTCATTTAAGTAGCTCAAACGATTCTTTACATTCTTGTGTCCATGTAAGTTTGACATTTATTTTAAGCAACTTGTCTAGAACAAATGTAATGTTAGAATAACGTTGAATAAATTTCTGGTAATATCATGTATATCCTAGGAGTATTCTTGCTTGCTTGGGATTAACATGGGGTTTTAAGTCAAGGATGGATTTTATCTTTGCCAATTTGACCTTGATTCCTTGTTTACAAACAACATGACCCAAAAATATTCCAATGGGTGGAAAATATACACTTCTTGGTATTTAATGATACTTGAATTTGTATGCATCTCTCTAACATCAAGCATATCCACTTAACATTCTCTTTTAATAGGGTGTATATAGTCTAGTCATCTAAGTAGACATCGGTGGTTTTATATAAATATTCTTGAAAATTTTTGATCACAATTCTAGAAAATATTGCAAGTGCGGTTTTTAATCCAAACAAGATAATTCTATATGAGAAGGACTCAAATTCGCATTTAAATATAGTCTTATGTTAATCTTATTTTTCTATGGGAACTCAATTATAACTTGAAAATCCATCTATAAAAGAATTAAATTCATTGCCTGCAACTTCATTGATAATTTCATCCATGAAGGGAATAGGAAACAAATCTATGGGGATTACTTTGTTTAATCCTCTGAAATTGAAAAAAATAAAAAGCCTTTTAGGGTCATGCTTCTTAGGTTGGACGACCATTGGACTAGCCCATTCTGACTAGTCAACTGGATATATGATTCCAGTGGCTAGCATATTTTCTAGTACTTTCTTAATTATATATTTATATTTGTGGGATAATTTGTACAGTTGTTTCTTGACAGGTTTTGCATCTAGCATGATGCTTATTTTCATTTCTCACATTTCTTATACTAAACCTTTTAAATATTTACAATCTCTCGCAAACATGTCATGGTATTCAAGAATATTGATATCTTTGTTGTTGTCTACTCTTACCAATAATCCCCTATTTTCTAACTTAAGTTTTTCGTCAATGGAGATGTTGACTTATTTTCTCTTGATTTCTACATCCATTCATTCAGGCAATATTTTTTATTCATCAATTTTTCATTCACCTTTTTTAAATGATGTAAAAGATGGGGAAAATATTTTTCTCTGAGTTCTACATCTTCTTTCTTAACTTTGGTAGATATTTTCATGACGGATTTAACTGACTAGACTGTGTTGGGGAGACATTTCTTCCATCTGAAGCTTTTCCCTAAGCTAACTTTCTAATTCCATGCAATTCAGGAGGCAAACTTACTACTTTTGATCGATCGTGATATTATTGATAGTCATGCTCAGTCATTGTATTGTAGGTGTAGTTCCAACTATATCGATTGGTTGTTTTGTTGGGTTAACAAAATCTTGAATTCCCAGCACAACTTCTAAGAATAATCCTCGGTGGGAGTAAATGAAAAATATTTAATAATTTTTTGTTTAAGAGAATGCCAATTAAATGTTTCTCCTCATGATCTTTGATCCTATACCATTTATTGGGAAGTCGTCCAATGTACTTGGAAACATATGTGGCCAAGTTTGTTCATTGTGGTAGCAAAGTATTTTCTATTAATTTACAGGTATTGATATGGTCGATTGAATCTTGTCCTTGGGTGAATTTAGGAATTTATTCTTGTGTTATCATATTCTTTCCTTTGAAGTGCTCGAAAAAGTAAGTAGGTGTTTTCATCTAAGTTTGAAGATGAGATTGATGGGTGTTCCACCAACGAACAACTTGACCAATGAAGGTTTCAATTAAACTTTGTAGTCATCCTTACTCTTCTACATTTTTAGAAACTTCATCGATGTGACTAGATGGAAAATCATGTTCTTTATACCAAAGAGGTGGTAAATTGGTTAGTTCATTTCTAGCTGCCACCAAAGTTGGTTACTCCCTGGATTTATTTTCAAATAGTTTCATTATACACTGATATAAAAGCATTTTCACATAGAGTGTTAGCGAATAGCTTCGATCATCTAGCATTCTCATTCTTGGGTTCATAGTTTTCAATTTTCCAATCATACAATTTGGACAATGAATTTTGTCCAATCGACACAGGGGAACCCAAATGGAGCACCTTGTTTTCATTAGGATCAATTGAGTCTTCATTATTAAGAATTACTTGGTATAAATTTCTTATATCTATGTCATTGTCATTAAGCTCAACACAAGGTTTATCTTGGGACGGGTAGATGGGTACAATGGCATTTTCCCTTATCCTTTTAAATTTATTATATCATTTTCTATTGATATAGACACTTTCATATTCCTTCCCCGCAGTCGAATGACTAGAGTCCGGAGGAAAGGATTTAGAACATTCCTTTGGGTCAATTACTTCAATTAAATCAATGTATGCGGTGATGCCCATTATTGCAGTATGAACATTTTTCCAAACTCCTATTGGTTCATTTAATCCCTTGTTAGTGAGCTTAAGGTAGATGCCCGACTTGGAAAGTTTTGGTCGAGCCAAGATTTTTGTAATATCCCAATTTTGACCCCATTATATTAAAATTGCAAATGATGTAAATATCATTAATTAAATCATGGTGAGAAGATAAAGGCCAAGGTCCCACCATGGATTTAGAGTTTTATGGTTCGACAATTAAAATTGATGCATATGGTTATTGTGCTAGCCAGGCACATTATATTTTGAACATCATGTAAATATGCAATTAATAAAAATACCGACAACTAGCTATGTCAACGCAACATTAAAGATAAGGGGGCATGATTTTATAGGGAATAGGGAGGGAAAATATTCAAACCCTTGAGCCAATAGGGTAAAGACAAATGTCAAAGGGAGAACCCATAAAACTGTTAACTACCCATTTGTCTTTGTGCCCAATCATTTATTTCTTCTAGAAATTGGTTGAGGTAGTTAATGCCTTGGGATGGGAAGAGTATGGAAGTCAAATTCAAATTGGAGAAGCCATCAGTTTTTGGAAAACATGTTTTTGACTTATGGGGCAAGTAAATGATTGGAAATGCATGCCCATCCCATTGTTCACTCATGTCCTTCATTCCCTCAAGAAGCTAGAGCTTGTTATTCTTTTACCTTCACGTTTTTCTATCTTTTCCTCATTCCTTCATGCCCATAAATCCATTTTTGTTATTGCTGAGTGAATGGCCAACAAAGATTCACGATTTGTGAGTTTAGGGAGGTCATTTTTGCTCCTGTAATTCCCACATACATTTTTCTGAATTCGAGTCCAAGAATTGGGGGGTTTGTAGAGGTCATTTTTGCCTCTTTGAATCCATTAAACATTTCCTGAAACGATTAGCTCACCTAGGTTGTTTTTCCCCATCTACCAATTTTTTTTATTTTTGGTTCCCAGGGCGTTTTGTCCATACCCAACACTTGTTTTTTGTTTTTTGTAAATCCTTGATTTGGTCTAAACCGTTAGGAGTGGAAGAGGTCGGAATTGGCTGGATAATGCTAGTGAAGAGAGGGACCTCACAGAGAGATCAAGAGGGGGCTGGTTATTCTTCTATGCACATCTTGAAGAGCATTGTAAGGGAAGGTATGGCTTGAGGGAATATGTAGCAGTGAAAGGGATACTTCCTTGTGTTGGGTGTGTAGGTATTGTGGAGGCCAAGCCAAAACTTGTGTAGGTTCCCATAGCTCTGTGGTTGAGCTCACTAGCTTAGCAATTCTCCTTTCCACTGCCTTAGCAGCTTGATAAACCCAACTGTTTTTGGCTTGGCTAAGTTTTGATGTGTATTTGGTTATGTGTGAGCTTATTGTTCCCTATTTCCTTGTGGAAATCATGCCCATCTCAGGGGTGGAAGTGGTGCTGAGAGATTGATGAGCACACTGGCCTATGGTTGGGTGGAATGTTGCAACGACATAGCTAGTTGCGGGACAACTTCTTTCCAAGATAAGTATTTCTTATGTATTTAAGCTCTGCAACTGTATTTGTTTTAAATTATCATGAACATGTTGAATGCTTGAATGTGTTGAATGTATTTTGATTCCGTTGTATTTAAATGAATTATACATCTTCATCAGTGTATTTTATTTCAATGAATTTTATTATTATGTTCATGGGGATAGATTACCTGTTTTGGACAGTAGCAGCGATTGAGTCGCCTCCTCTCCATCAACGAGATCAGGGGAGGGGACATCACACTTTCCCAAGTAAACTATTCATAATATTTGCTTGAGACCTACAGTCAAGGATGACTTGCAAGATACAATATCCTTCGACTTCAAGGTCGAGTAGTGCGTCAATATCAATTTTATACTTATGATTTAATAGGAAAATACTTTTAGATACTTCTCATTCACCAGATTATTTATTATTATATACATCAAGTAAATAAGATGAGTAACCACAAGGGGGAAATCCCCCTTGACCCCTGTCAACTAGTGCATCAATATCAATTTTATACTTATGATTTAATAGGAAAATACTTTTAGATACTTCTCATTCACCGGATTATTTATTATTATATACATCAAGTAAATAAGATGAGTAACCACAAGGGGGAAATCCACCTTGACCCCCATTGTCCCCATGCAATTGTTGGTGTTTGTGAAGAGAAAGTTATATGTTTTGACAAGTTGTCAATATATGATTTTTCCAATTGTAGGTAAGTAACGGTATAAATTCCTGTGAATGTTATGCAACTAACAATTATATTTATGAACACATTTTGCAGAATCATAGTCACATCAAAAGCAGCATTGCACATAGTGCAGATTGGAAGAGTGGATTGTGGCTCATCCATGAGAACCTACAGCATGAATGATACACAGGACCCCTATGAGCACGAGGAGATGCTATGGGAGAAAACATCTAAGTTGGAAATGCTGAGACAGAATCTAATGGGAGAATATTTTTTATACTCTCCCAGATTTTGCAGCCACCGCGAGAAGCCTAAGGGTGGAGATGAAAAGCTACATATAAGACAATGAGAGAATGATTAAGGCTCAGGAAGAGCAGAATCAGCCGAATGCAACCATGCTATAGAGTTTGACAGACATCCATAGGCAGATGAAGTCTAAGCATTGAGCAGTAAAGCCAGAAGGAAGTAGGAGCAGTGCTAGAAGAAGAAAAACACCTTCTAGTGGATCATCTGACCCTGAAGGATCCGCTAAGGATTCAAGTTCTCCATATCATAGAAGTAAGAGGAAGAGGCGTTACCAGAACAACTCATATGATGAATTCAAGAAGGCTAATCCTCCTACTTTTGATGGTGAGGTAAAGAACAATCAAGAAGCTAAAGCTGGGCTTCTTTGGATGAGAAACAATTTCCAATCCCAAGACTACTCTGGAAATATGAAGGCAAGGGTAGCCATCTTCAATTTGATTGGGAGAGCATCCATATGGTGGGAGAAATTCAGGCAAGTGAAGAAGATGAGTGAAAGGAAGATTGTGTGGAAACAGTTCCAGAATTTTTTCAGGCAGAAGTACCTCTCTGATAGGTACTATGATGATAAGATTAAAGAATTCCATGAGCTGAGATTGGGGCAGTAGACCATGGAACAGTATACCAATAATTTCTTGGAACTATTGAAGTATGTTAGGTATACCATGGATGATAAAGTAAAAATCCAGCATTTTCTGAGTGGGTTGCATCAGTCTTACAAAGACAGAATTGAATTTGATGAACCCAAAACTTTAGAAGAAGCTATAAGAAAGGATAATTATTGTTATGATCAGAATAAAGGAAAAACTTATTACCATAAGACATGGAAAGATAACAAGAATGAAAATTCTGATCAAGGGAAGAAAGGTTTCAAACCCTCTAACTTCTGAAACTAGCAGAAGCAACCATCACAAGTTGTGGCTAAGCCATCCATAGTGATGGGAGAAAATCCAAGAAATCCAAAGGATATCAAAAAACCTCTCCAATGTTAGAGATGTGGAGGACCCCATCTGCACAGGAACTCTCCTCATGAGGAGGGGTATGTAAGGTTGGCTTACAACATCCAAGAAGATGAAACAGTGGGTCAAGTAGCAAGAACTGTCCCTAGGATTTATGCAGCACTGGAGGACCACCAGGAAGATCATCAGTCAACTGTGGTTGAAGTTGCAGGTAAGATTTCTAAGCAATCAATTTCTATTTTGATTGACCTTGGTTCTACTCACATTTATATTACTCCTAGAGTAGTTGAGATTTGTGCTTTTAAAAAGTTAAAGCATAGCAAATCATGGTTAGTTCAACTAGCCACTTGAACTAAGAGAAAGGTTAGTGAAGTGGTAGAGAAATTTCCATTGGTTATGAATGGATTCGTCACTTATACATATTTGAATGTTATACCACTTGGTTCCTATGATGCTCTCATTGGAATGGATTGGTTGGAAGCACACAGAGTAAATCTTAATTGTTACAACAATACTTTTGAGTGCTTGGATGAAGAAGGCAACTTAAGGGTTGTAAGAGGCATTCCAAAGGTTATTTTTGTTAGGCAGATTTTAGAAATGCAACTGAAGAAGCTCTATAGGAAAGGTTGAAGAGTGTATGCAACTCATGTTGTGGAGGCAGCAGAGAATGAAACTCCTAGGTTGGAGGAATTTCATGTGTTGCAGGAATTCAGGGATTTGTTTCCTGATGAGATTCCAGGGCTTCCTCCAAAAAGGGACATTGATTTCACAATTGAACTTGTGCCAGGAGCAGCACCAGTGTCCAAGACACCCTATAGGATGAGTACACTAGAAAAATTGGAGCTTAAGATGCAGCTACAAGAGTTATTGGAGAAGAAATACAGCAGGCCAAGTGTGTCTCCTTGGGGATCACTAGTTCTATTTGTGAAGAAGAAATATGGTACACTCAGGTTGTGTATTGATTACAGACAGCTGAACAAAGTCACTGTGAAGAATAAATACCCTTTGCCTAGGATTGATGAACTCTTTGATCAAATGAGAGGTGCAAAGGTATTTTCCAAGATTGACTTAAGGTTTGGTTACCATAAGGTAAGAATCAAGGATGAAGACATTCATAAGATAACCTTCAGAACAAGGTATGGACACTATGAGTTTGTAGTGGTACCATTTGGTATCACAAATGCACCAACTACATTTATGTGCCTTATGAATAGTGTCTTCAACAGGTATTTGAACAAGTTTGTTCTTGTTTTCCTTGATGGCATTCTTATTTATTCTAAGAATGAAGAAGAGCATAAAGAACATCTGAGATTGACATTGCAATTGCTCAGGGAGCATAAGTTGTATGCAAAGTTGAGCAAGTGAGAATTCTATGAATATAGGATTCACTATTTGGGTCACATTATCTCAGATGAAGGAATATCTGTAGACCCTAAAAATATTGAGGCCATTATGAACTGTCCTAGTTCAAGAAATGTGACAAATGTAAGATATTTTATGGGCCCTACAAGATACTATAGGAGATTCATTGAAGGATTCTCCAAGGTTGCACATTCCATCACTTCTTTGCAAAAGAAGGGGATAAAGTTTGAATAGACACCAAGGTGTAAAGAAAGATTCTAGCAGTTGAAGAATATTCTCACAAGTGCACCAGTCTTAAAATTGTAGACCTAGAAAAAGATTTTGTGGTGTGTACCGATGCGTCTAATCAAGGACTTGGAGGAGTCCTTATGCAAGACAACCACGTGATATGATATGAGTTAAGGAAGTTGAAGAAGCATGAGAAGAACTATGCTACTCACAATCTAGAAATTGCAGCCATAGTACATGCTCTCGAGATATGGAGGCATTACTTAATGGGCAAAATTTTTGAGTCATAGGATAGAACACTATGGTCTGAAATATTTGTTTCATTAGCCTACTCTAAATGTTAGGCAAGCTAGATGGCTGGAGTTTTTATGTGAGTTTGATTTTGAAATCAAACACATAAAAGGAAAGGAAAATAAAGTGGTTGATGCACTCAGCAGGAAATTGCATGAAATGCAATATGTGGCATCTTTTAGTATTTTCCAGACAGACTTGAGACTACACATTGTTAATCATGCTGCTGAAGATGAACTATATGTACAGGTGAAGGATAAATTGCAGAAACAGAGCCTTGAAAAGAGATATGATGGATACTACATCCTGAAGAGGCTACGTGGGAGTTGGAGGACTGCATGCGATTGAGACATCCATTTTTGTTCTATTTTGCAAAGCACCGAGGTAGTGTCAATTTAGCATTTTTGTTTAGTTTTGATGAGCACTAAGGACAGTGTTGTTGTAAGGGGGAGGGGAATGTAATATCCCGATTTTTACCCCATTATATTAAAATTACAAATGATGTAGATATCGTTAATTAAATCATGGTGAGGAGCTAAAGGCCAAGGCCCCACCATGGATTTAGCATTTTATGGTTCGACAATTAAAATCGATGCATATGGTTATTGTGCTAGCCAGGCACATTATATTTTGGACATCATGTAAATATGCAATTAATAAAAATACCCACAACTAGCTATGTCAATGCAACATTAAAGAGATGGGGGCATGATTTCAAAAGGAATAGGGAGGGAAAATATTCAACCCTTGAGCCAATAGGGTAAAGACAAATGTCAAAGGGAGAACCCATAAAAATATCAACTACCCATTTTTTCTTTTGTGCCCAATCATTTATTTCTTCCGGAAATTGGTTGAGGTAGTTAATGCCTTGGGATGGGAAGAGTATGGAAGTCAAATTCGAATTGGAGAAGCCATTAGTTTTTGGAAAATGTGTTTTTGACTTATGGGGCAAGTAAATGATTGGAAATGCATGCCCATCCCATTGTTCACTCACGTCCTTCATTTCCTCACATAGCTGGAGCTTGTTGTGGTTTTACCTTCACGTTTTTCTGCCATTTCCTCATTCCTTCATGCCCAGAAATCCATTTTTGTTATTGCTGAGTGAATGGCCAATAGAGATTCATGGTTTGTGGGTTTAGGGAGGTCGTTTTTGCTCCCATAATTCCCATAGACATTTTTCTGAATTCGAATCCATGAATCGGGGGTTTGTAGAGTTTGTTTTTGCCTCTGTGAAGCCATTAAACGTTTCCCGAAATGATTTGATCACATGGGTCGTTTTTCTCCATCTACCATTTTTTATTTTTGGTTCCCAGGGTGTTTTGTCCATACCCAACACTTGTGTTTTGTTTTTCTATAAATCCTTTCTTTGGTCTGAACCATTAGGAGTGGAAGAGGTCAGAATTGGCTATATAAAGCTAGTGAAGAGAGGTACCTCGTAGAGAGATCAAGAGGGGGATGGTTATTCTTCTATGCACACCCTGAAGAGCACTAGAAGGGAAGGTATGGCCTGAAATACTGTGTAGCTGTGAAAGGGATACTTCCTTGTGTTGTGTGTGTAGGTATTGTGGAGGCCAAGCCATATCTTGTGTTGAGCTCACTAGCTTAGAAATTATCCTTATCACTGCGTTAGTAGCCTGATAAACCCAATTGTGTTTGGCTTGGATGGGTTTTGATGTGTATTTGGCTATGTGTGGTCCTGTTGTTCCCTATTTCCTTATGGAAATCATGCCCATCTCGGGGGTGGCAGTGGTGCTAAGAGATTGATGATCACACTGGCCTATGGTTGGGTGGAACGTTGCAGCGATATAGCTAGTTACGGGACAACTTTTTTCCAAGATAAGTATTTCTTGTGTATTTAAGTTTTGCAACTATATTTGTTTTAAATTATCAAGAAAATGTTGAATTCTTGAATGTGTTGAATGTTTTTTTTTTGCTGTATATTAATGAATTATACATCTGCATATGTATTTTATTTCAATCCATTTTTTTATTATGTTCATGGGGCTAGATTTCCCATTTTGGATAGTAGCAGCAGTTGAGTCGCATCATCTCTATCGGCGAGACAATGGGAGAGGACATGACACTTTCCCAAGTAAATTGTTCATTATATTTACTTGAGACCTACATTCAAGGATGACTTGCAAGATACAATATCCTTCAACTTCAAGGTCGACTAGTGCGTCAATATCAATTTTATACTTCTGATGTAATAGGAAATACTTTTAGATACTTCTCATTCACCGGATTATTTATTATTATATACATCAAGTAAATAAGAGTAACCACGTCTTCTTTTGTGAGAAGTTGCAATAATTTATTAAGTGTTTTGTTTTGATATTCTTGAATATCTTCTTCAGATGTTAATCCTTAAAAGATTTAAAGCTAGTATTATTAAAAATATCTTTCTCCTTGTTATGAATAAGATATTTATTTTCTTTTTTTTGAATTTTAGTGATGTGAATATTGTCACCTCCAGTATCTGTACCTCATTTAGTTAAAGTATGGATATTTTAAGTGTTGAGAGATTAAAGCTTGGGAACACCAAACAAAAGATTAGCATTCTTATAATTGATAATTTTCTCTAATATTATGGGGAAATATTCTAATGAATGATTGACCAACCCATATTTTATACAAAAATTGAGATCATCCTTATCCTTCCAAGAACAATATGGGCTCAAATGTTCTCAATTTTATCAAATGAAGCATATATACTTACTTCGACCAGTAGGATGATTACCTCAATTATTATTGAGTATTCCTCCCCCATTGTATACTGCTTGTCAATTGTAGCCATTGTTTATGAAGTCTTGATCATTCTAGTTGTTTTGGTTGATGGTTGGAGTTGATAGACCAACTAGTACTTTTGTTTGTTCTTCATATTTAGTGCACATTCTATAGTATTATATGAAATGTCCCTATAGACACCACACCATTTAGGTTTGGAATTCTTTGTATTGTATGGGAAATTTGTTGTAGAATGGGGCTCAAATCCTTTGCATATATCACAATAATAAATCGTGTGAACAACTCGACAGTTATATAGTCTTCTATCATCTTGTAGTCCACAATTATCTTTGGTATGCCCCTCTGTCGAGCACATCATACACCATCAAACGATATGTTGCATAATAAGTTCTTGAATAGATAATTGCACGATTTCCAACTTTTCATGTAATCTTCTTTTGATAGGTGTGACTGTGAATTCATCATTAGACTCCATTTGTTGAGTTTTATTTAAAACTTACTCATATATCATGAGATCATGTAACCTCAAAGGTGTTCTATTTTTTTTTGCAGGAGGCTTGTGACAAATCATTGGATCAATATATTTTCATCAATTTGGTACGATATTTGGTTGAGTAAGTATTTAAATATTTTATAATACTCTCAAACTATTTATCCCTTCATTTGCATGATTTCTTTTATATTTTTAGCATATAAATGCCTACTGTCTTGGGTCTAGAAAAATTCTAGAAAATTTTGTTTTATCTTGTCCTTTGTTTTGGTTTGATTTTCAATGTAGTTCATGTACTAGGTAAGTTCTCATTTATTGGGGGCACCCACAAATTGTTTCATTTGTCAATTTTCATCATCGACAAGGTTAACCTCCCACATGGTCTCATAGAAAAACTAGTGTCTTATGGGTAATTCACACCCCTCATATATTCGAATGTGCATTGAATGATGATAAGCCTTATAAAAAAAATGGTTATTATCTAGAAGGGGATTACCATTTTTATGTGTAATTACTTATTTCTATCGATTTTTTTACCATGATAGTCACACCCCTTCTAGTTGAATCTCCTCTTTGCATCGATCCTCCGATGGACTATGTGCTTCAACTAATATTATTTATAGTAGGGGGTGCTTCCATGTGATGTGAATAAACTAAATGAAAAATATTTCTTTCAGAATCAGGTGCAAACATGATCAAATTACCATTCAATGGTTTATGAATCATCAACTGATACATGATTCATCCACAATTGTCTATTCAATTCCATATGCTTCCTTGGCCAAGTCTAATTCCCAAGTCACACTCGATGATCTCCCTTACATTTGTTCCATGGAATGACATAATTGGAAAAGGATTTATGAAACTCATAGTTTCCAAAACTACTATTTGTAGGGCTCTTGAGCCTGCCTATATCAACTCTAGTTCCTTGACTGGAGTCATAAAATCATAATTTATTTATTATGGTAAACTCTCCCTCGAATCAGATAAGAATTTTGGCTACATGACCTTCTCGATTGATTTTTTCATATTTCTCTTGTTCTGGAGTGGAGTTAGGATGTCCTTAATCTCTTCCCTTATTTTTTGTCGTTTCACGCTTTTAATTCTTTGGATATCAATTATATGCTTATGATTAGCCATTTTATTTTGTAAAGTTGTACTTGAGATTTTGTTGGCTTCATTCTATTTTCATTGTCAACTAGCATCGGTCTATGTCACATGGTAAGCGACATCACCATTGTCGACCCAATTTACTTATGGGCGACGAAGTTGGATTTCCCCAATTTTAGAAACTAGGGATCAATGGTGGTCATGGTTTGACTATGTGGCCAATACATTTTTAATTTAAAAACTTATAAATCAAAGATGGAATCATGTAGAAAAAAAATATCATACAAGTCTTTATAGAACTCGGTTCTGACATCGTATAGTAAAGTTCTTTACTCTATGGCTTGTTCTTCGTAGAATTCATCGACTATTTTCTCGAACCACTCATGCAAATTTGTTCATCTGTCGTTGGGAATATTTTGGAACAACAACGTTTCTTTCTCATGACCTTCTAGTCTGGTCATGAACGTTATCAAGAAATTTCTTTATTTTGTGAGGAAGGGTCTTTATAAATCATTCATGAGATTGTGAAAAGAATTTTTCTCTATCCTTTGGAAGGGTTAACTTGTTTCTTATGGCATAATTTTGTGTGTAATTGGAAACTTTTTTGTTCCACCACTCACGTATTTACTTCTCACTCACCAATTAGTACTACTAGAAATGGAACCAATGCTGTAATCTATGATAATACGTGCAGTTACCAGTAGTGCATTATAAACATATAAACAGATATGAGAACATACATGCATAAAGAGAGTGAAGAAGAAGTAGTGGTCACACTGGAAACAAGGATTATATTATATTAGAAGGTCATACTAAAAAATGGGGGATAATCATCTATGTTTCATCATGGTTCAACAACTTTTATATATGTAATCTATAATCAATTAGAAAATTACAACTGATAACTGCACAATAGTTGGGTTAACTGACTCGAGTAGACTGGGATGACCCTTAGGTGTTCGGTTAGGGGCACCTAGTCAACTTGTTGACTAGGGTCCTCCAACAATGTGCATTTGTTCTTAAATTGTTAACGTTTTAGATTTCCCTTTATGATTTTGTAGGTAAAATATTTGTAACCTAGTGTGTACAAGGTTGCATATTTTGTTGATGTATTGAAGGAAAAACAAACTAGAGTGGTGGCACATTTTTTACATGGATCCAAAGGTGTAGGGTATGTAGTAGCTTCCAAACTACAATGTCCATATATGCACTTTTTTTATTCAATGGTGATGATTTCCAAGGTATAAAAATGAAAAAATCTATATATAATTTTTCTCTTCCTTGGAGTTGATTTCAAGTCTAAAAATGTTCTTAAATTTAGATGATTTAGAAAGGTAATTTAATTTCTATTGTTAAAACAAATTAATTTTAAACCCTTTATTGCTATATGATGTTCACTATTTTTTCATATTTTTTGTCGAAAATTATTTCAATAAAAATGTAGAGCCATAAACAAAAGAACATTTTCTACTTCCAACTTTCTTTAAGGCCAAAATTTCAAGGTATCCATTCTACCTTGAAGCATTGCATTTTTTCAACGATTTAGTGTTGCGTTACTAAATACGAGAATTTATCCTTTTCTATAAATATTCTATCTAATACATATAAAAGTTATGGAAATATCAATTTAATTTAAAGCATTGCTTTTGAAATTGCCACTTGGTAAGATAATTGGAAAATTGAGTGATGACATCTTACTAGGTTATAACAGGAGATTTTAGATTATCCCTCCTACCCTTCTCTACTAATAAATCATATTATTATATAATTTATAATCCACATCGACACACTTTTTCAATTGCTTTCAAGATGTCGAATTTTCATTTTCTATAAGGAAAACTTCGAACTCTAATGTATATTTTGTTCTTAGGTTGACAACTCTTCTTTGAATGCTTGATCAACATTTTTGTGCCGAGAGGCGCTCTACAACCCAGTATGGGGGAGATCTTGTAACGTTACGTAACGTTATTTTTATTAATAACAAATAATTTTTTTAATTTTAGGCCAAAATAAATGTCGGCCAGAAAAAAACCTGATATGGGGGAGATGTTGTAATCTTCCTACCTAACAAAACAATAAAATATAAAAATTTAATTATCCGTAAAAAAATATGGGTGAGGAAAAAAACACAATATGGGAGAGATGTTGTAATGTTTTTACTTAACAAAATAATAAAAAATGTTGGCCTTGCACATGATTTTAAAACCATAAACCATGTGCACATAGTTTTTATGCACATGGTTTTAAAACCATGTGGAAGGCCTTCTAAACAACCCATCGTTTTATTGTACATGGTTTAGGAGGGCCCTACACATGGTTTTAAAACCATGTGCAAGGCCTCCTAAACAACCCATAGTTTTATTGTACATGGTTTAGGAGGACCTTGCAAATGGTTTTAAGACCATGTGCAAGGCATCCTAAACAACCCATGGTTGTAGGAGGGCCTTGCATATGGTTTTAAAACCATGTATGGGGAAATGTTGTAATGTTCATTCATAACAAAATAAAAAATAATAATAAATATTATATGTGGGCCATAAATAATATTAAATATTAATAATAAAATATTATATGTGGACCTTAAATAAAAATATGTGTCTTTTGGTTTGAATCAAATCAATGGATACCTACGAAGAGATTTGATCCCTCTCGGCACTTGATAGAGCCTAGGATTTGGATCTACGTTGGTTTAAAACAAATATTAACAAGGTGTCTTTTTATTATTTGGCAATACCTTAGCTATTAATCACAATTATCAATGAACTCCTGAACAAATTTCTTAATAAGTTTATTTCCTACTTTCTTTCCAAAAGAAAGATACCCACAACTCAATGAACTCCTGTACAAACTTCTTAATGATTTTAGTTCCTACTTTCTTTCCAAAATCAACATACCCATAACTCAAATTTAGGATTGATTATTATTTCTTTCACTCCAAAATCGGTACATTGAAATAATAAAAATTTGTCTTATGTTCCCTAACTAATATATCTTTAAGGGTAGTGGGCATTGCTATATATCATTAGGGGTAGTGGAACCTATAGAATTTTTTTTATGATAAATTAAAGAGAATACCCCTATAACATAGTAATATTCATAGCCCACACCTATGAGACACTACAACAATAAATAAGTCAAAACAATTTGCTTATCTTATAGCGTAAAACCTCTACTTGCAATAAGTTCTAAAATCGACATTAAATTACTCTTCTTTCAACCTGTAAATGTTGAATGAGATCCTCCTCAAGAATATCCTATGCATAAACTGACATAAAAAAATAAAAAAACTGATATCATGGAATGCATTAAGGAATCCATTTCTTGAAATATCCATTACAATTTGGAATAGGTAGAGAACTCTTAGTATTTCATGAAATGGTGGAAAACCAAGATCATTCTAGAGCAGAGCTAAGATGAGCTATTCTTGGTACCTAGACCCTAGATTTATGTAAAATGTCATAAACCTTTTTTTATGGCTAGATATGCTTAGAAAATTTGGTTAATTGATATGTCTCAACTTGAGCATGACATGATTATTTGTATGTAGACTCAATAGGAAAATATACACCAATGGGGGCCAATGGTTGGAACCCTAAGAACACCTAAAATGGGTTGTGGTCAATAGAGTGATTGAGAATGATCTACAATCTAAATGTCTGTAATTGCTACTTGTTACAACCTATTGACATGTTCATTATTAACAACCTAGAAAAAAAATATTCAAAATTGGTGCATTCCACATCTATGGTAACATTTAGATTCAATCTCATGTTTTCAATGTGTTTGATAGAATAATCTTTATGGTCCATCTTTGTCTTGAATTCAATCTAATACACTAGTTTTTATTTAGTCATTGGGAATTTTCTCATGTTGATATCCCACTATTATGGGATAGGGAACATCATATTAGACATACACCATATGGAATCTAAGCCTGGATTGAATTAATCAACAAGGAATTTTCTTCTAAGTCCCCAACCTAAATGCATGTCTAAGTAACACCATAGAGCTAGAGCTAGTATTTGTTAAGAATAAATTATCTTCAATTAATAATATTCATTCAAATCCCACAACATGGTCATCCTCTCTTTGTTGTTTCTAGTGAACAAATACCCATAAGTAGAAATGGTGATGCCTTGTAATTGGTGAGGTTCCACACCTTGACAATGTGGTCCTGAGAACTTGACAACATGAACTTCCCGTCATATGACATCATGACATATTGTACAAAATGGTTGTGCATTTTAAGTTGTTTATGCTAGTGCCCAAAGTTTCCTACCTTCATGAGTTTCCATAGGATGAGTGATCAATGCCAAGGGAATAATAGGATCATGATAGGGTTCACTAGTTTTGAGTTCACGTCACATTTGTGTTCATATTTTGTTGTATGTTTTCAATATGCAATTTTGTTATGCCTTCAAATTTTTTTGGTATTCTTTATGTTCATTTATAAAATATTATGACATCACAATTCCAAAAATAAAAATAAAAATATTTTAAAAGACCTTAATAACACTCATAACTTTATGTCAAGTCCTACTAGCATGGTTGGTATTAGAGGGGTTCTATTTGTTAGGAAGTCCAAGGTTCAAAACTTGGTAGTGGTGGGAGGAGACACCAAAAATATCCATCCATTTCAAGGGTTGGTGGAGCCCATGTCGGGTGCGATTTTTGGGTGATTTTGACGTCTTAGATGCCCCGGGTCGCAGTTTGTTAGGCCATAGAACACTCCCACAAGTTAAAGAGATTCATGCAAACAAAAAAAACACTAAGACCTTTATTAAACTTTGCACCGAATTGACTTTAATCCATGAGGTTGGTTCCAAGTCATATTCTTTTTATATAAATGCCTTAAAATTGGCATTCGGTCCTCTAATATTCACATGCTTAAAAGGTTTCGGCATCACTTTGATGCCATCTAAGCATTTATGGTATAGATACATTCATATACACAATATAGAGATGAAAAATAACATACAAATTTTATTATTGAATGTTGCATCCATATATCTCTTACATAAAATCCATGTCTCGCATAACAACTTTATGACAACCGATTTAATTTATATGATTCCAGATAATAACATCTAGCATTACATTGGTTACATATGTAACATATAAGGGTCTCAAACATGGAAAATTTAGGGGTGAAATTTATCCCATGGGATCATTTTCAACCTCTTTTCCCAAGAAAATATTTGTCAATTTCTATATTTTTCTAAAATTATTCACCCAACTTCCTATTTGCATCAATTTGTTTTTTCAATACAAAATTGTATAGAGTAAAATTTGTTGTGTCTAAGTCCTACCTTATTTAATATTCGATTGCTATAAATTTTGGAGTAATTTGTAAATACATGAAATAAGAACCCCAAAACCATGATCTTTTACATAAGTCCCATAACATTTTCTATTGCTTCCATATGATGCAACAACATATTCAAGCATAAGAACTTAAGAGGTAATTGACTTATCAATTCATATATAATTTGCATAGGAATTATGTTGTTATTTTGAAAGATGATGGACATGAAATATTTATTGATTTAACTATATAAGAATATTTAATATATTATTTAAATATATTTGATTTATGTGTGATAAAAGAAAATGCATCATATAATATGTTTTTTTTGTAAGATGATAAAAAACTTCAATTAACAACAACAAAAGAAAATGTGCATAGTGTTACAGACCTGGTCCATATAGAATGGAGACCGTATCAACCAGATATCACAAAAATAAACCATTACTACCCTTCCCATTACAACAATGAAAAAACCATCACCCTACAAAATGTCTAACACAGTTATCCTGGGGTCCCCATCCACATCTAAGTGCTATTACAGAATCACAAGAGTGCATAAAATTGAAATATACTCTCCTTCCATAGAGATCCATCACTTGTGGATCAAAGCCAACGTTGAAAATACACAAGGCCATTGTTGAAAAAGAAAGCAGAATAGATTAAAACAAATAGGAAAGAGTTAATCCAGAATATCCTATGGGGAACCCCTATTCTCTGAGATATTCTCCATTTGAGCTTGATATGGGTGCACTGATTCCCTTAGGGAGGAGACCCCTTTCTCTGTGTTCACCTTGAAGGAAGGTTTCTCCATATCCTACGGTCCTTTCGTATCCATGATGTTCTGCAGCAAGTCTTCTTTTAGATTGATAAGAATTTGAGCTATCATATCCCCAAAACTCTCCCTATCCATCTTGATATTGTAGAAATAATAGATCAATGCTATGAGAAATGATGCTAAGAAGAAGCATAGGAAATAGATCTTGCTACTAAGAATTCTCACAAGCATACACAGGAAAAATAGAGAGAAGAAAAGAGACTGAATCACATGAATGAAGAGATGAATATTGGTGTGTATCCTTCCATTGAATAATTATGAATAATAGAGTACATAAATAGTACATCCCTCATGGGGAAGTCAAATTGTATGGAAACAACTCATAAAGCTCAAAAAGGCTGACTTACCAAAATATAGCAAACCCCCATAGGTGGATAAAGCACTTGCTAAATCTATCAAGGACCTCATGAGTTGGAAAAAGCATGAGTGAGTTGTCAAGGAGATGGAAATAACATGCTAATCCTAGAAAATGGAGAAAAACTAATGGAGGATGGGTTGGAAACAAAAGCTCTCAGTTTCCCAGTTGACTAGCTTTTATCTTATCCATAGAAAAGCAGGAAAAAGCAGAAAAAACAGAAAAAAGCAGAATCTGCTATAAGGTCCTGTATACTAATTCTAGATGAACCCAGAATCAGAAATAAATCATTCCTAGGATATAGATGGCATGCATTGACTTTAAGGTACAAGTGGTTGCCAACTAATTAAGCTAGTGGGTGAATAATTAATCAAATAATGATTAATTATTTTATCCTAAGTTATGAGTGGGTTTAATATATTCCAACACCACCCTATAAGTCTGACTTTATGATGGTATGACAAAAAATATGGATGCATATAGGGCCCAGCAACAAGGCTATGGTCACCCTTTAACAATCATTATGTCTAGAAAAGTGAGGAAAGAGGCAAAACCACATGGGGAAAATCCTCCCTCAAGATAGGACAAGGCACAAAATTTGAAATATGTCTTCAACATATCTTCATCTTCACTTTAATGAGTTGACTGAACTATTTCTAGATGAAGGGCTTGCTGAAGAAATCATGAACTCCATGATCATGCGCTGGAGTGTAGGACCTGCAAGAAGGAAGAGGAGAGACTCCTTGTATCTCATCATCTGATGAAGTAGGAGCATTATCTGAATGCTTCTTGCTGCTGTCAAACTCTGATCTGCAAACATAATCTGAAATGGAAAAGAGATCTGTGCATACTCCTTTCCAAAGAGTACAAAAAATAAGGCAATTTATTTCACACCCAATTCCCTGAATAGTTGCAAAATTGTGATGTGAATCACATGCCAATCTTCCAATCTGATGTAGCACCTATATAGATCTGATATGAGGCTAACAAAACTCTGATATATCAGAAATATTAACATATGGAATAGAAAGGACAAAGTCTTCAATGGCTCCATGAGGATATAGGGCTAGACTAGGAAAATTATGAGCAACTGGGAAAAACTGATAAGTGTAAAAATCTGAATGATGGATGGGCAGAATGAGATGTTCACAATATTCAAGAAGGGTCTGAGTATTGATGCCAAGATCAAAGAAGGATATGCTGAAGCTCATGAGATCAATTAAGGTAAGTGGTATGACACAAATAAGGCTTGATGTGGCTAAGCAAACATCCTGGAAGTCACTGGGTTGAGCACCATCAATGAGAGAGGCATGCAAGAGGTGTGAAGAATCTGGCACATAGATCTTAGAATCTAAGATAGGAGATTTATAGAACAATTAATGGGTTATAGGATCATAATCAATATCAGCAGCAGCTCCATATGTTACTTCTTTTTCATCAATAGTATCAAAAGAAGAAAAATCACCTTCGAGAGACACAGAAAAAGATGGCTCTTCAATATTTGCTTCTTCATTGAAGGAGGAAGCATTTGAATGAAAGAGGGCAGCAGCAACATGAACTGTATGAGAAAATTCTTCATCATAATCAACTTCATCAAGGAATGTAGAGGCCAAGAAATCTTGGGAGAGAGAACAAGAGGAGATGCTAGGTTCGCTCCATGCTTCATCTTCGATTTCCTGCAAACCAAAAGCTTTGTCCAAAATTTTCCAAAGCTCATATGGATATTCAGCAGAATCTATGAGATGATATATATTTGGAGACATTCCCAAACACATAATTCCATAAGCTCTATCACAATTATTTAGCCAATCAATCTTCTCTTCATAAGACTCAGGTTCACTCAATGCACCAATGGAGACATCAAAGAGACATTGCCTCTTCAAGTATGCACTCATCTTTGGCTTCCAATCAACATAGTTGAAAGGAGATAGTAGAGGAAATTTTGAATCCATATTGAAGTTGTTGATATTCTCTAAGAGATACTATTTGCAACCTGCAAAACAAACTAGGAGAAAATATTGTAAGCTAGACAAGCTCTTCTTCAGAGAGGGATAGGAGACTGGAAGCGCTCCTCAACTCTGTAGAACTTGATCAAATTTGTAGCTCTGATACCATGTAGAAATAATAGATCAATTCTATGAGCAATGATGCTAAGAAGAAGCATAGGAAATAGATCTTGCTACTAAGAATTCTCACAAGCATACACAGGAAAAATAGAGAGAAGAAAAGAGACTGAATCACATGAATGAAGAGATGAATATTGGTGTGTATCCTTCCATTGAATAATTATGAATAATAGAGTACATAAATAGTACATCCCTCATGGGGAAGTTGAATTGTATGGAAACAACTCATAAAGCTCAAAAAGGCTGACTTACCAAAATATAGCAAACCCCCATAGGTGGATAAAGAACTTGCTAAATCTATCAAGGACCTCATGAGTTGGCAAAAGCATGAGTGAGTTGTCAAGGAGATGGAAATAACATGCTAATCCTAGAAAATGGAGAAAAACTAATGGAGGATGGATTGGAAACAAAAGCTCTCAGTTTCCCAATTGACTAGCTTTTATCTTATCCATAGAAAAGTAGGAAAAAGCAGAAAAAGCTAAAAAAAACACAATCTGCTATAAGGTCCTGTATACTAATTCTAGATGAACCCAGAATCAGAAATAAATCATTCCTAGGATATAGATGGCATGCATTGACTTTAAGGTGCAAGTGGTTGCCAACTAATTAAGCTAGTGGGTGAATAAATAATCAAATAATGATTAATTATTTTATCCTAAGTTATGAGTGGGTTTAATATATTCCAACAGATATTCACCAAAAGTTTTCTCATTACCTTGTATAGGATGAGAACCACTTCCTATCCCTATTCGTCCATATTCCCATGCATTTCCTTGTTCTCTATATTCGATATAGCTTCATCAATATGAGAGGGGTTTCCCTCTGTGTACTCCCTCTCCACCTTGCCATCCATAGGACCACGACCTCCCATTCCTCTACCCCTAAAGTAACCTTGTATCCTCTATCGGGGGGGGCATCCTCCAAAGGTCTACACCAAGAACCATTAAAAAATACATCCTAATGTTAGGATATTTAGACACTTAGGATTTAGTTAAGATCAACTTATGTAATATATCCGTTAGGTAAAATGTGTTTCTTTAGTATGCATTTGTAAATATTCTAATCCGACGGTCACGATATGTTCTAGACATAAAGTGATCCGATGGTTCAACTTCTCTTCGATCATATCTACTCTTGATCCGTGGCTTAACACCCTATTGGTCCATGATCTCTATTTAAAGAGAATGGAGGGTCCTTGGCTAGTTGATCAATTATGAGAAGCTCATTTGTAACTTTCTTTCTTTTGCATAATAAATTGCTCCAAGTAGCTATTTGGCTGGGGTCGTGGACCGTTTCCCTCTCGAGGGTTTTAACCACGTCAAAACATCGGTGTGTTGATCTGTGATCTATTTGTGTGAGTGGATTCTCTTGGTGTTCGGTCTTTTGGGAGTACCCTATGTACCCGAACATGGTATCAGAGCGTTTATGAAGAGTCGCTTCCCATTGTGATCTAGATCTTGAACTGTTGTTGCCGAAATTTTGAAAGGGTTTTTTGTTCTGGAATTTTTTTGCATTTGTGGCCTGTGGGTGGTGTTCCATTGCATCCGTAGTGTCCTTTCCATTGGGAAATAGTTTTCGTTTCATTGAAAACCATTTCTGTTTGATCTAGAAACACTCATTTCAACAAATCTGAAGGTATAATGTTACAGTGACGGTTTTGTTTTATTTTTTTTAAATAAAAAAAAAACTCTCATATTTTTATCAGTTTTATTATTAGATATTTTTTTGGTCTCAGATTTTTTTCTTCCTTGTCTACGTATGCTCTTTGTCGTGCACCTTGCGCATTCGCAGTGAATCAGAAACAAAAAGGGAAAGGGTTTTTCTCGACTACGTATGCTCTTTGTCGTGCACCTTATGCGATCGCGGAAAATCATAAATAGAAAGAAAACATAGACTTTCCTGGTAAGATAACGAGATCTAACCACACAAGCGTAGAATTTTATTTTTATTTTTTCGGTCTGTGGTGTGATTTGCAGAAAAAAAAACAAGCACAGAAACCGAGAGAGAAGAGTAAAAAAAAAACCTTCCTCATTCCCTTCTTTTACGTACCTTTTAAACTTAGCTCACTTGGTCCAAAGTTTCTTTATTTCTTAATAGGTCTTGAATTCAAGTCTTATTAAGTTATTTTTTTAATAGTGCATGCAATGCAATTTCTATTTTGAAGTTACTTTATTGTAAAAGTGCATCTCACTTAAAAAAAATAAAAATAAAAAGTGAGTCATTTAATTTTTTTTGTTTATTGCCGCACTATTTAAAATAACATTATTGTAAAAGTGAAAATCACTTATTTTACAAAAGTGATTCACTTAAAGCAACTTTCTTATAAAATGATTGTCAAAGGTTCATCTTGGGAAGAAGGGGGTTCTTTTTTTTTAGTTGGTCAATTTTATATCTGCCACGTCACTATTGGGGACATCTTCAACATTTTCTTTGATCAAGCATAACTTCATCATACAGAATCAGTTTTCAGTGCCATTTTTTTTACCAGCATAATTTTTCAAACTCTTTGCATCCAGATAGTTGGTTTCTATTTTTTCAACCATTATTTTATAGTATGGCCACCCCTTGTGATATTCTACTTGCCAGTTCTAACTATTTTTCATGGAAATCTTGTATGGAGGATGTTCTATGAAGTAGAGTACTTTTCATAATTACCCCAGAGAAAGAAACAGAACCAACTGATGATGATAAGAAAATAAAATGAGAAAATAGATGTGACGAAGCTTGTGTATTGATTCAGATGTCAATCTCTACTAATTTATGATTCCACATATCTGGAATTGATGAACTTGATAAAGCTTGGGAAAATTGGAATCTGTGTGTGGTAAACACAATGAAATTCAAGGTCATCAACTTGAGAATGAGTTGATTTCTTTGAATCCAAGTGACGTTTCATGCATTCAAGATTATTTATCTAAGTACAAAACTCTTAGACTCTTATGTGAAGAATGCAAGATTAAGAGAGAAGACAAACAATGCATTTATCATATTCTTTCCAAACTTGGACCTGCATATTCTGTTTTTGTATCTACACTTTACTCCATGAAATAATCATTGATTGCAGCTAGCTATCAAGAGCCTAGTCTTGAATCGTTTTGTGATTCCTTGATTAGAGAGCAAGATAAGCTCATACATATTGGAATAATTAGCAATGCAGATAAATGTGGGAAATCCTTATTGTCCCAACAGAAAGAAAAGTCCAAGCATCCCAAGAAACAAAATTTTCACAATAATAAGCCAAACAAGGGTCCCAAACCCTCTTAGTTAGCTCCTTATTTAAAAAATGACAAATGATCCAAGCCAAAAGGAAAGAAAACTGAGCGTCATTACAACTATTGCAAAAAAGATAATCATGATGAATCTAAGTGTTTCAAGAAGATGGGAGCCTTGGAAGAAGCAATGAAGAAACACTAGATCAACCTAGATTCATCTTCAGAATCTACCTCTCATGGACATACACTTTGTGCTTCTAGTTACTCTTATACTACATCTTCTTCTTCTACTTCAAATGAATGGCTCATTAAGTCTGGAGCATCTCATCATATGGATAAGGATCAAGCCATATTTTCTACTATGTATGATCTGGAACAGTTCCAGTAGAAAATGGTCATTTCAGTGATGTACTATGTTTTCCAAGAATTTTCTGCATTTTTTTGTCAGTCTATCATAATCCCTCATTCTAGTGAAGGTAAAATTGTAATGTTTACACCTCACCAAGTTGTAATCAAGGATTTTAAAGATCCTCAACATGTCTTAGCTACCAAAATTGTTGATGATATTACTAGGTTGTACAAATTTAACAACTTTGGGACATCACCTTTTCCTTCAGTTTTTGTTGCTCATAGTGATAACTTGAGAAAACTTTGGTATGATCGATTTAGTCGCTTAAATTATCGGTCATTGCATCAACTATGTAAATAAAATATGGTGACAGTTCTTCCAACGGTATCTTGAAAGGATGGTGTTTGTTCCAATTGTGTACTCATAAAACATCATTAGGACAATTTTGACAAACGTGCCTCCTGGCACGCCTCGGTTCCCTTGCAGCTTGTGCATAGTGACTTGTGTGGTCCTCTTCCATCTGCTTCCTTTTTTAGTTTCAAATATTTCTTAACTTTCATTGATGATTACTCCAAACGCACTTTGGTTTATTTCCTAAAACTTAAGAGCAAAGTATTTAACATATTCTTGGCCTACAAGGCCCTTGTTGAAAAACAATCTGGTCATCAAATCATTAAGTTAAGATCTGACAATGGAGGAGAATATGTTAACAAAAATTTCACTGCTTTCTGCACTGAACAAGGAATCCAACAACAACCCATTGTTCCATATAAACCACAACAAAATGGTGTAGCTAAACGAAAGAACTACACTTTAAAAGAAATGGCTAATTTTATGATCCAATCTAAGGGACTAAGTCTTCAATTTTGGGCTGAGGCCATAAATTATGCAAATTACATAGTTAATTGCACCCCCACTAAATCTTTACAAGGTATAACACTGGAAGAAGCATGGAGTAAAATTAAACCAGATGTAAGTCACTTCTGTGTGTTTGGTAGTGAAGCATGGGCTCACATTCCACATGAAAAACGGAAATCATTGTAGCCTAAAAGTGAAAAGTGCATATTTGTTAGATATTCTGAAGATGTAAAAGGTTATAGACTTCTTCAACCACATTCAAATGATGTAATCATTAGAAGAGATGTTAAATTTTATGAAAATCTCTTGGCCTGTGAGCCTAACTCGGCGGGTGTGCCATCTTTGTCATGCGAGCCTGATTTGGCGATTGTGACTTCTTCTATTTCTAACTTCCTTGACAGATTTCCAACTCTAGTTTCTGATGATGACACTGAGTATGAAAATCCACCTCTGCCTGCTCATATTTCTACAATTGCACCAGCACCATTGCTTCCTTGATGGGTCTGTTCAACATGTGAAGCAGCTGGTGATATTGCCGATGATCCTAGAGATCAACGTCGAACACGTTCTCAGTTTCAGTGAGCCTCTTCTCTTTTGGCTCAAGTCTCCGAGAATCATGATCCAGAAAATTTTGCAGAAGCTTCAGGAAATCCAAATTGGGATGCAGCTATGGATGAAGAATATCATTCCTTAATGGAGAATGATACTTGGGATCTTGTACCTCTTCCAAAAGGAAGAAAACTTGTCAGATGTAAATGGGTCTATAGAACTAAGTATGCATCAGATGGGAGTGTCGAAAGACTCAAGGGAATGTTAGTTGCCAAAGGTTTTTTCCAAGTTGAAGGGATTCACTACAATGAAACCTTTGCCCCTGTCGCAAAAATTAACTCCATCTGCCTTGTTCTCTCCCTTGTAGCCTTACATAACTGGGAAGTCCATCAAATAGATGTCAATTCTGCATTCTTACATGGTGATTTACAGGAGGAAATTTACATGGAACAACCTCATGGATATGTTCAAAATCACTCTAACCTTGTTGTCGCCTTAAGAAATCCCTGTATGGCCTTAAGCAAGCTCCTAGAGCTTGGTATGCCAAAATGGATAGCTTTCTACTTGACTCTGGTTTTTCTAGATGCCATTTTGACCCCAATGACTATACCAAGAAGGTAGGAAACCATATCATCATACTTGTTCTTTATGTTGATGATCTTATCCTTATTGGTAGTGACCCTAAGCTTTTAACCCATGTGAAATCCAGTCTTAAAAAAAAATTCAAATGTCAGACTTAGGACATTTGCATTATTTTCTTGGTCTCCAAGTCTTGCAAACCAAAGAAAAAATATTTCTTTCCCAGTCTAAGTATGCTTGTGACCTTATTCGTCGCTTTCACATGGAATATTGTAAACCAACCCCTTCTCCCTTCCAGTCTGGAGTCAAACTTTCTGCCACTTGTACTTCCCCTGAAGTAGATGCCACCTTGTATCGCCGGCTTGTTGGTAGTCTCTTATAACTGACTCATTCCTATCCTGACCTTTCCTTTGTCATTGGTCGTGTTTCCTATTATATGCAAACACCTCATGAAAGTCATTGGAAAGCAGTAAAAATAATATTTCGATATATTTGAGGTACAATTTAGTTTGGGATCATTACAGTACAGGGGGGACACCTTTGTTGGTTGGTTTCACTGATTCATATTGGGCCGACAATCCTAGTGATCAAAAGTCTACTACAGGTTATGTTTTGAGTTTGGGATCTAGACCTGTCACTTCGGCTTGTAAGAAACAACAAGCTCTTTCTCTTTCTTCAGCAAAAGAAAAATATCGAGCCGTGGTTAATGCCCGTCAGGAAGCTTTATGGATTCGACAGATCCTATCATAGTTTGGATTCGAGAAGCAGCATCCTACTCCACTTTGGTGTGACAATCAAAGTTCCATCAAGCTTGCCAAAGATATAGTTCTACATCAACACAGAAAACACATTGAGCTACATATGCACTTCATCATAAATCTTATTCATGATCATGTTCTTGAAGTGCTCTTTTGCCTTACAGATGATTAAGTTTCAGACATCTTCACCAAGTCTCTTACAGAAGCGAAGTTTTCTAAACTTCGATCTATGTTAGAAATTCAAAAACTTAGCATTAAGGGGGGATAGGATCTAATGCCTCCTTCCTTCTCTTAATAGTGTCACTTTTGTAAATCCTTCAATCCTATCCCAAGTTGTTATTAAGGGGGAATGTTAGGATATTTAGACACTTAGGAGTTAGTTAAGATCAACTTGTATAATATATCCGTTAGGTAAAGTGTGTTTCTTTAGTATGCATTTGTAAATATTCTAATCCGACAGTCACGATATGTTCTAGACATAAAGTGATCCGACGGTTCAACTTCTCTTAGATCATACCTACCCTTGATATGTGGCTTAACACCTAATTGGTCCATGATCTCTATTTAAAGAGTATGGAGGGTCCTTGTCTAGTTGATTGATTATGAGAAGCTCATTTGTAACTTTATTTCTTTTGCATAATAAATTGCTCCAAGTAGCTATTTGGCTGGGGACATGGACTATTTCCCTCTCGATGGTTTTAACCACGTTAAAACATCGGTGTGTTGATCTGTGATCTGTTTGTGTGAGTGGCTACTCTTGGTGTTTGGCCTTTTGGGAGTACCCTGTGTACCCGAACACCTGAGAGAATTAACCCGCAACTTTGCCTTACCTCTCCTTTCTATCCCACCCAACACCATACTAATATATATTAATTCCTAGATAATTCTCTTGGTAACCCTCATTTAATGACCAAAACAATTGCACTAGATTTTCATACATGATTGCGTCCACAATCTCCTGAATATTTTGTCCTTCATCCCTCTTATCACCATCAACTCCCATGTTTCCATTAGACAACATGCTCAAAACCCAACCCATCAAACCTAGGTCTATCGTCATTCCTCTACCACACTGCTTCCAATAGTCTTGATCACATAAATGCCACCATTCAACTGATCCCCATTCCATAATTCCTTTCCTTCCTCGTGTGCTACCATTAAAACGGCCTCCTTCTATTTAATGTCAACGTGATCTATGACATGTCATCCCCACACACAGACTCCATGTTCATACAAACATGTTTCCCTCATGCCACTTTCCCACCTACATATGGGGAATCCATGTATTTAAGATTCAGAACCTAGAGTTCAATTCTCCTTCTTCTATCTCTCACCACAAACACTCTTTGAGGGATGTCCAACTATTGACACCATGGTTTTCTATAAATTCCGCTAGGGAGTTGGACTTCCTTTTGACATGGATCATTGCACAAATTCCTTGAATGAATGAGTCCCATGATCTAGGGAGAGCATTCAAGGTAGTCATTACAATTTATCTTTCTTTGACATTCTCTTCAACTTCTTCAAGTTTTTCTTTGATTTGAGCAACCCTTGTGAAGTAAGACTAGATAGTATCGGAGTTCTGTATGTTCACATTCTTCAACTGGTTCCTCAAATTCATCTTCTAGTTTAATTTCTTTCCTTAGAACATCTTTTTCAAAGCATCATATACTTCCTTCGGTGTCTTGAATGAAGACACATGGGGGATGAGGTGATCCTTAATAGAATCTTCAATGATTCTCTTGTCCTTAGCCATTCTTCTCTTATAAGCATCCTTAGCCTCATCTCCCTCTGGTTCTGGAACCTCCTTAGTGATGCATAATTTGAGGTGTTCAACTTGGTTCTGAAGCTGGCCAACCTAGGGTTTGTCATAGAAACCTAATTTTCCAAACTTGGAGTTTGGGAATTCTGTTTAGATAGAAAGATGCACCTCCTTGAGGCCATTTTCTCATCAAGGTCACTTTCTAAAGACTAAGGTGGGAAGCCTCTGAAACTTGATGCCCTAGTTTCTCCCAACACCAATGACAGGGTCAAAAGTAAAACTTCTTCAAATCTAAAACTGCTTCCACCAAAATATGTTCCCTCCCAAGGCGAGTTATCCTAGCCCTCTTTTCTTAATGATCTATGGAGAGAACACCTTGAACTAGAAAGCACTAGTTTCTGCAGTTACATAGTGCCTTCTTTCAGAGAGGCTCTGATATCATGTTATTTTTTATAGATCTTATTAGCGTAATTAGGATATTTGTCTGAAATAATAATAAGTATAGCTAGATGCATATGATATAACATATACACAAACACAAATATTTTCACCGGGGAAACCATAAAACAGAAAACCCTGCAAACTTCCTCATAATAGTACAGTCACAAATATTGTGTCATAAGATGATCAATCCCAATAATAATAAGTATTTAGCATCTATTTATCTCTCGTCCCTTGTCTCTATCTCTCTCTCATGCAAACTTGAGTGAGTGTGAGGTGTGTATAAATGAGGGAGGGTGCCTCCCTGTTTATACTAATCAAGTAAGTGACATTTTACATGGCTGGGCCGACCTGTTTCACTAACAAGGTTGAATTTTTCTAAAGAGACTCCAATAACACATTACATGATGTCACACTGGGGACTATTGCCCCAACTTACCATGGAGGTTGTACCTCAAGGTCTAGACACAATAAAGACATCCCTCAAAGAGGAAAAAACATCTCCAATGGGGGTACACCAACATACAATGATAACATACATTAAACATCTTCTGAAGTTACAAATACATCAATAAAATGCCATACAATGCCAATATGATTCCCTTGAATTGAATATCTAGGTCTAACATAAAGTTCTACCCTACAACCTTGAGATGATAAAAAAATATGTGATTTTGATTCTATAATGATGCAAAGGAAATGCTAAGAATGTTTTTGGGGAACATATGAAATGCAACTATGATCCACATAATGTCATTACAATGACACCAACAAGGACATGTATTGAAAAAAAGAACACTTGCCACACATGTTGCAATGTAAACATGATATAGCACATGACGCCCCCAAAAGCATCATGTCCGGCATCATCCATACTTGACATCTTTAGGGAAAACAATATTTCATGACAATTCCAAAGAAATGTATTTTAGTAGTGGTGGCCTAGGCTCATAATATGTAAGTTGATCCAAAGTAATGATCTTTGTGTCATAAGGAAAAATCATGATGTGGAAGACCAAAGAGGTGATTGTTTCATGGTATACATATAGTTGCATCCAAGGGAAATGCTCTAATTGAGTGAGGAGTTGACAACTTCTATATTAACATATATTAATGATACAAAAATGTATGCTAATTTTTTTTATTGTGACTATCATTTGAAATATATTTAGGGGAGCCTTATCTCATATTTGTCTAAGTCAAATTTCATCAAGCACAAATGTGATGGATTGATAGTGCCCAAAGATAATAGTAGGGACTTCCACTTGGAAGGACACCTTTGAAGAAGTTGAAATGATGATATTGCAATGGATAAAGAAAATAAGTGATCAAATATTGTATAGCTATGTGTGTCCCTCACGTGTGGATTATGTGTGGTGCACTTTAAAGGAACTATTTTTACGTGAGGTGTAAGGTCAACATTAGGTTGAGGGATTTGTAAGGTACCACTACTCAATGGTTGATCATCATCACATTCAACCATAGTAGGATCAAGGATTCCATATGCCTAGTTGTGAGTGTAAAGGTGAATATATGTTGAATTCATATTCTAGAATGACAAATCTTCTAGTTACAACTAGAACTAGAAGGTTGAGAGAATTTTAGGTTCTCTTGTTGGCTAGCAATTGTTTCTTGATGGGCGAAGGGGTTGCACAAAATTGTTTTTTAAAATATTAGGGTTCCCTCATTGCTACGTTTTATTCCCTTGTGGGGGGTTAGTACTTGACATATCAGTTAATGCTTTCAATTTGAGAAATTTGGCAATTTTAGGGAAGTGTTGGGTTGGTGAAAACATTAAATTGGGTAACTATTTTGCTTGTTTTTTTTACAAACAAAACTGCAAAAATTTATGTTTTTCAACCTCAACCCATTTAAACCCATATCTCCCTAAGGAATTTCACCTTGAAGTAAACACATATGTTTTAGAGAATTGAATTAGCTTGGCACTTGTATTTTTTTTTTAAATTATGGACATATCAAGGGACAAATTTGGTGCTCACCAATGACATATAATTGAAAATTTTAGGTATGGATAATGAGTGACCTAAGTGAGCACTATTTTTTTAGAGATGGTTATTAATTTTAGGGGAAAAAATGTATGCTCATAATCTACACACACTACACTTGTTCATGGACTGTATTTTCATATTTTTAAGAGTTCAAAACTATATTTTATTATTTATTAAAATAGCATATTTTCATAAAATGATGCCTTATTAACACATGGTGGTGAGATTCAATTTTATTTTTAGTGTGACTATTATTGAAAAAACTAAAAGTAAAATTTTGAATAGGATAGGGAAAGGAAGATCACTATGAAGGTTTCAATTTTTTGGTGTCATCTTTGTTATGATATTGAATTTTCATTTCAGATTATTTTCATAACAATAAAATTGTTAAGGGACAAGGTTTAGAAAAAACTATTAATAAATAGAAATTCAAAATAAAATGAAACAATTCTTATATCATTGGAAACTAAATTCAAATATGAATCCATGGTACCAAGTCTAACAAAAAATATTTAAAATTTGCAAGGGTTTATCCTTGCTAAAGTTGCAGGTTCTAGAAAGATGCAGTAGATTTTCACAGATTTTGTTGACCTCAAACTCTCACTGAGAAATTTTCTTTCAAAATATTGGTCAAATGTTTAGTTCAAACTCTCATCCAATAATTTCTTTTAATTACAACATTGTGATTGGTTCAGACTCTCAACCGAGAGTTTGATTAAACTCTCGGGTGAGAATTTGAACTCTCACAAACTCTCATCCTAGAGTTTTAAGTTGTTTGTGACATTAGGATTCCCTCCCCCCCATCATTGGTAGGTTGATTGGATATATTACCTCTTGATCCCAAATACTAATTTTGGTTCTCATTACCCTTAAATTTTTCTATACACATGGGGTGTTGTTCATGACATAATGAGAAAAATCTTGATCTAGTTAGGAACAATAATTTTGAGCAAGGTTTTTGTTAGAAGAAGGTAAGTGTAGTTGTGGGGTCAATGTCCTTAGTCGAGGGACAGGGAAAGGTTAATATGGATTCTAAGGTGGAAGACCATCGTAAGAAGTGTTTGGACTATATGATGAGCATGAGCAACCACTATAAAATTTCCCATTACAAAAGGATCCATGCTTATGTTCTTAGAATCATGAATCCATTATTGGGATGTACTGGTATGATAAATAGTACTTAAACAATCGATTAATGCCTTTAATTTCTAAAAATTATCTATTTCAAGGCAGTAATGGGTGTATACCCATGTTGGATTCAAGGTGTGAAAGGAAAGTTGACTCTAAGTTGGTTATTTTTCCTTAATCGGGTGATTCCTTGGGTTATAATTTTTACTATGTTGTGTGGCATTGGGTTCCCCCCATCATTGGTAGTCTTATTGGATAGATTACATGTTGGTCCCTGGTACTTATTTTGGTTCTTATTACACTTATTCCTCCACTTGTTCATGCTCTTATTTATCATTAAGTGGCTATATAGATAGTTAGTTAGTTTACCTATGATAGGTAGTTGTTTCTTTGCTGGGCCTTTGTCCAAAATTGATTTTTAAAATTATTTCTATCATACCTTCACTTGTGATCTTCAGTGGATTTCATCAACATCTAGTGAGGCAATCAAAAGGCCTACTTAAAATTTATGGTGTGAATGAGGATATCTCGAGTCTTAGGATTTTGATATTACCTTTTTAAAACATTATGCAAAAACTATTATGTCAAAGTAGTATATTATTGTTAATTGAATCACACCTATTATATAATTGTTACACCACCTAAGCATAGATTCCAATATAGACACATTTACTTTGAATACTTTGTTTTCACATAGGATTATTTCCTTTACCTATCACCTCATAGGTCAAAATTATTTAACAACAAGGTATTATATTGAACTCCCAATCACTTAGATACTTCCTTAGGATTCATGGCTCTCCTCCTTTGTTAGGATTTAGCACTTCTTTTTCCATCTCTCTAGTAAGGTGTGTTTCACTATTTTCAAACCCAAAGAAGATTTAACTGACACTAAACTAACCTTTTCCTAGTTCATCCTTGACTAGCTAATCTACATTGATCTCTACCCCATCTAGCTTGTTAATTACCTTCTCATCCACGGTGGAAAGACCAAACCTACCATGTATTACTATTCTAAATATTCTTGATGTGGTGAATTTCATCAATGATCCTATCCATCATGATCCCACAGAGTCATGCATTACAACCAAGTTACCCTTTTAAATTCCCAAGTTCAAGGGTCATCTCAAAGAGGACCCATTAAGCCATGCAATGACCTTTCATCTATGGTGCTCCTCCAATAACATCATGGAATATTTCATGAAACTTGTGTTATTTCAATGCATGTTGGTAGGTTTGTCTACAAAATGGTATATTAAAGAAATAGTTATCACTCATGATACATTTGAGCTAATAGTCGAGGATTTTTTACCTTACTCCAGTTACTAGTTCATCATGATAATTTGGTCAACATTCTCACCAACTATCACCAGAACACTACCACACATATCACTGATCACATCAATGAGTGGTGTCGATGGCATAGATTGTGTAAGATCAATATCAAAGGTCATCTACTCTTGTATTGATTTTTGAAGTCTCTCTTCCTCATTATCATCAAATATGTGGTTGCAACCATGATTCAATCGGAAGATAATACAATCCTCAAGGACCAATATTTTGACCTTATTTTTATTAGTAAGGGTATTTATACTATGTCATCCTCAATACCCCTGAACATTTAATCTTTGAATAACTGATGCAGGAGCATCGTCGCATTCCAGCAATGTGATGAGTTGGTCACATGTTGTGACATCTTTGTAACCGTTTTGCTGAGTCATAGTATGTTAGTGCAAGTAAGAATAATTTCGAATCACGAATCCCTGCGTGGAGATCAAGTCGTTGGTTGTTTGTTTCAGACCAGGACGTTTTCATCATGCTTTGTAGTGTTTATTTCAATGGAAGGACCACTCGGGATAGGAGTAGTAGTTTAGCATAAATAGTCAGTTTAGAGACGTAGAGGGGGTTCCGCTCTTCAGGAGAGAAGTCCAAAAATTTGCAAAGAGAAGGACAAACTGAGGTCTGGTTCCATTTGTAAATAATTTGAAGAAGCTGAAGAAGAGAGAGCCAAGTTGTGTGTTTATTTCATTGCTTAATAGAAATATTAGCCATGTATTTGTTGGGTTGTTAGCATTTATGCATGTACTATGTTGAATTGTATTCTTCCAGAGCTGACTTCAGTGATTTTCTAAATACATGTATATTTCTATGAATTATGTTGAATTCACACATCAATTTATAGCTTGAATAGTCGAAGTAGAGTGTAGATGCATGCATAAGAGTGTTAGGATAAGTAATATTGAAGATTGCAGGCTGGATTGACTAATTCCATGATCAATTAGCCCAACCCGCAGGTTTTTGGGATTAACATGTTTTGCAGAAAACAAATGGTGTAGATTGAGTCTGCAGACAAAGATCTGATGACTCAGGAGGGATCCGCAATGGAAGTTGAGAGAATGATAACGGGTTTGCAAAGGTTTATGTGATCCACATCAAAGAGAAGATCGACGGTTGAGAAGAAGGATGCAAATATTTGATGGCTAAGAAAATTGCGGAAACAAATATTGCGGGGGAAATGTTGTGGAAGAGAAATTGCGGGGGAGCATCTTTGGAAAGTTGACATCCTACATCCTGCATCCCGTAACCCACTTGCAGAAACATTATTGTGGAAGGAGAATTGCGGGACGGTTTTTTGCAGAAACTCTGTTGTGGAAACAGAGTTGCGGAAAGTCGGTTGCAGAGTTAAATTACGAGAAGGCAATTTTGGAGCAGAATTTGGTCGAGGCTAAATTTGGGAGTCTTGCTAAGTGTAGGAGCCACAGAGATCTTGGAGGTGCTGGTAGGGTTGGTTTTGGTTAGCCCAAGCCATTCACCAATTTTGGTGTCAGAGCGGGAAGAGATTTCCTGTTGAGAAATTCCACAGTTGAGGTGGGGGGTATAATTTTTGAAGGTGCAAGGAGAAACTCGTGTGAGAGAGAAGTGTAGCCGTAGAATCTTGAAGAGAGCAAAGAAGAGTGCTCAAGAGGTTCTAGATAGAGGACCAGCGCTACCAAAAGACAAAGTATAGAGAAGGGACCTGCTGAGGTAAGTTGTAACAGTGTGGAATAGAATTGTTATTGCAGAGGCTTAGTGCAAGAATATGGCTGCATAAATAGGAAGAACAAGAGGTCGTGACAGAGGTCGACCAGTGGGGAACACAAAAGTTATGGAGGAAATGAGGGAGTTAAGAATACGTCTGGAATCCATCAAGATAGACAGACGAAGAGACCTAGAAGTAGGGGATGTAAGTGAACCTGAGGATGAAGAGCAAGGGGAAGAAGTTGCACCGATGCAAGAAACCCTATAGCTAAGGTATTTCAGATCGATTCTAGGAGCAACATCAAGGCCAAAAACTGAGTTATCTACCTATGATGAAAGTCTCGTTTCTGAGCATATCATCGACTGGATAAGTGAGTTGGATAAGTACTTTGAGTACGATGAGATTGAAGAAGACAAGAGAGTCATATTGGCTGTGACGAGGTTGAAAGGGCATGCATTCTTGTGGTGGGATAGTGTGCAAGCAGAAAGACGACGGAAGAATAAGTCGTTGATAAAGAGCTGGGATAGGATGGTAGCAAAGATGAGGGATAAGTTCTTGCCCAAATATTACCAGTTAATTATGTATAGAAAAGTACAAAACCTTAGGCAAATATTGTTGACAGTGAGGAAATACACTGAAAAATTCTACAAAGTAAACCTAAGGGAATGATATGCGGAAGAGTCAGCAGAGAAGGCTGCTAGATATGTAAATGGTATAAGGATGGATATCGAGGAAGAGATTAGTATGATATCACCTAGAACCATGGAGGAGGCGTATCAATGTGCCTTAAGGGCAGAAGAAAAGATAACAAGGAAGAAGATATTCAACGAAGGTCGCAGTTCGGCTAGAGGCTGATGACAAGCAGCTAGAAGAGGGATATTTGGAGAACAGAGAGGAGAGTAAAGTAGGCATGACCAACAAGAGCAGCATGGTAGAGGAGGTGACTCAAGCAGAAGAGGAACTTACCAAGGAGGTATAGGTAGAGGAAGAGGTAGTGAAACTTTCATTAGGTGCTACAAATGCAACCAATTGGGGCATAAATCATTTGAATGTCCAGGAAAGGAAAATGTAGGATAGAGAGGAGCCGATGTAGCTCAGGATGAGCAACAGTAAGAAAATTCAACAGTGGAGGAAGTATTTCTAGAGATAGGAGAGGCTTTGATGATGAACAAGGTCTTATTGAAACCCGAGAAGGAGCAAGCAGAGCATGCTCAAAGAAAATATTTATTCAGGACAACATGTAAATTCCAAGGGAAGTGTTGTAAGATGGTGATTGACAGTGGGAGTACTGACAATCTTGTTTCCACAGAGATGGTGGAGAAGCTGAGTTTAAAGAATACCAAGCATCCTATTCCATACAAAGTATCTTGGTTGCATAAAGGACATCAAATCCTGGTAAGTGAGCAATGTGAAGTTGATTTTCAAATAGGTCCATATAAGGACAAGATTCTGTGTGATGTGATGCCCATGGATGTTTGTCATACATTGTTAGGAAGACCATGGAAATTTGATAAGAAAGTGATTCATGATGGTAGGAGTAACTATCATATTTTTTAGCAGAATGGGATAAGACATGTACTTCACACTTTGCAAGAAGGTGGTACAGCAGAATAGTCAACACCCAAAGTTCTAATGTTGTCAAGAAAAGAATATTTGCAACAGATTGCGAAGGAAGAGTTGAACTATGTTGTGGTATGCAAGCCAAGAGTGTTGACAATGAAGACTAATGTGACAGATCTACTTGAGGAGATTCAGGAGATGCTGAGTGAGTTCAGTGACATCATGTTGGATGATTTACCCAATGAGTTACCACCAAGGAGGGATATAAGTCATCAAATTGATTTTATTCTAGGAGCCAGCTTACCAAACAAGGCAGCATATAGATTGACACCTCAATAGAATGAAGAAGTGAGGAAACAGGTCCAAGGATTGTTGGACAAAGGATTGGTTCAAAAGAGCCTGAGTCCATGTGCAGTACTAGTAGTACTAACACCAAAGAAGGATGGTGACTGGAGGATGTGTACTAGCTCTAGAGAAATTAACAAGATTACTATCAGATATAGGTTTCCATTACCAAGGATGGGTGACATGATGGATTTTTTAAGTGGGGCGACGTGCTTTTTGAAACTGGATTTGAAGAGTGGATATCATCATATTAGAATCAGAGAAGGGGATGAGCAGAAGACAGCCTTCAAGACAAATGATGGGTTGTATGAGTGGTTGGTCATGCCATTTGGATTGTCCAACGCACCAAGTACTTTTATGAGATTGATGAATGAAGTCTTGATAGATTTCATAGGTAAGTTTGTGATAGTATACCTTGACGACATTTTGGTTTTCAGCCAAATAGAAGAAGAGCATCTGAAGCATTTAAGATATGTTTTAGAAAGGATGCAACAGGAAAATTTGCTGATAAATGTGAAGAAGTGTACATTCATTAAAATAAAGCTATTATATTTGGGTTTTTTTATTTCAAGAGATGGGTTGAAGATGGATCCAGAAAAGGTGCAAGCAATCATTGATTGGCCTTCACCTAGGAACATATTTGAGGTAAGAAGATTTCATGGATTGGAAAGTTTCTATAGGAATTTTATAAATAATTTCAGTGGTATTTGTGCATATATTGTTGAGACAATTAAGAAGGATAGACAGGAATTTCAATGGACAATAGAGGCTGAAAGGATTTTTCAGTTCTTAAAGAAGAGGATCACTGAACAACCAGTATTTAAGTTACCAGACTTCAATCACCCTTTCCAAGTGAAGTGTGATGCTAGTGGAGTAGAAATCGGAGCTATACTAAGTCAAGAGGACATGCCTATAGAGTATTTCAGTGAGAAGCTGAATGATGCCAAGTAGAAGTATTCATCTTATAACAAGGATTTTTATGCTATTGTTCAATCAATGAAGCATTTGAGGCACTATTTGATGCCTAGAGAATTTGTGTTGCATTATAACAACCATGCATTGCAGTATGTTATGCACCAACCTAAGTTAAAACTGAAACATGTCAAGTGGGTTGATTTCTTACATATATTTACCTTCGTGTTGAAAAACAGAAGTGGACAGTCAAACATAGTAGTCGATGCCTTAAGTAGGAGACTATTGATTATGCAATAGAATTAGATCCAAGTCTTGGGATTTGAGCATTTGACATATTTGTATGAGGCTAACATTGATTTCTAGAAGCTTACAGGGCTTGTAAGAATCCAGTGGAGGTGGATAGAGAGCCATGGATGGAGTACACCCTACAAGATGGTTTACTCTTTAAAAACAATAAATTGTGCATACCCAAGTGTTCCATGAGAGATAAATTGATACAGGAAAAACACAATGGAGGTATGGTCGGTCACTTTGGAAGTGATAAAACCTTTGGATAGTTGGGTCATTTCTATTTTTGGCCAAGGATGACGTCCGAAGTTGAGAATTTTGTAAGCAGATGCAGAGTATGTCAACACGCTAAAGGGAGAAGCCAAAATACAAGATTGTATACACCATTTCCTATTCCAACTAGGCCTTGGGATTCTATGAGTATGGATTTCATTCTAGTTTTGCCAAGAACTCAGAAGGGGCATGATTATATCTTCGTAGTTGTTGATAGATACACTAATATGGCACATTTCATTCCGTGCTACAAGACTAGTGATGCTACACACATTGCTAACTTGTTTTTTAATGAAGTTGTGAAGCTAGATGGTTTATCTAGAAGCATTATATCACACAGATATGTGAAGTTCACAAGTCATTTCTAGAGGACCTTCTGGAAGAAGTTGGGTACCAAACTGAACTTCAGTTCAGCGTATCACCCACAGTCTAATGGACAGACAGAGGTAGTTAATAGGAGTCTAGGAAACATGTTGAGAATCTTGATTGGAGAGAGTCCTAAGTAGTGGGACAAAGTCTTAGATCAATATGAGTTTTCCTATAATGTTTCACCAAATAGGAGTATAGGGATGAGTCCATTTCAAATTATGTATGGAATGTATCCAAGAGGAGTGTGTGAACTTCGTGACTTAGGTCAATTGGAGAAGAGGAGCGCTAATGGAGAAGAGTTTGCAACAAGGATCAATGAATTGCATGAGCAAGTGAAAGAGAGGTTACAATAGAGTAACACCAGTTACAAGTCCAAAGCAGATTCCAAAAGGAGAGAGAAGAATTATGAAGTAGGGGATTTGGTCTTAGCATATCTAAGGCGAGACAGATTTCCAAAAGGAGATTATAACAAGCTGAAGATGAAGAAGATTAGACCCTGTAGGATACTCAGAAAAATTTTCAAAAAATGATTATGAGTTAGAGATGTCTACAGGAGTGGGTATTTCACCAATATTTAATGTTGCAGATCTATTTCCTTATGTCATAGGTGATACTGAGAACTTTAGAGAAGGTTAATATCTTATTGAATATTTACAATGGGTGAGGTAGATTCCTCTGGCACAACCATTGGAAGTTGAGGCCATTCTGGAAACAAAAGTGGTAAAGAGGACAAGAAACAAGGACTATCTGGAGTATTTGGTCAAGTGGAAGAAGTGACCAATAGATGATTCTACTTAGATGAGCGCTGAAGAGTTGGAAGACAAGGGTTTCATAGTAGCGGATCTAATGAACAGGGGTTCATAATTTTCAACCTTGCGAGTCTAATGCAGGATCATCATCGCATGCCAGCAATGTGACGAGTTGGTCACATGCAGTTACATATTTGTAACCATTTTTCTGAGTCATAGTCTGTTAGTGCAAGTAAGAATAATTGTGGGTCACGACTCCCTGCATGGAGATCAAGCCATCGGTTGTTTGTTTCAGACCAGGACGTTTTCATCATGATTTGTAGTGTTTGTTTCAATGGTAGGACCACTCAGGATAGGAGTGGTATTTTAGAATAAACAGTTAGTTTAGAGATGTAGAGGGGGTTCCACTTTTTAGAAGAGAAGTCCAAAAATTTGCAAAGAGAAGGACAGACTGAACGATCTGGTTGCATTTGTAAATAATTTGAAGAAGCTAAAGAGGAGAGAGCCAAGCTGTGTGTTTATTTCATTTCTTAATAGAAATATTAGCCATGTGTTTGTTGGGTTGTTAGCCTTTATGCATGTAGTATGTTGAATTGTATTCTTGCAGAGCCAACTTCGATGATTTTCTAAATATCTGTATATTTCTGTGAAGTCTGTTGAATTCATGCATCAATTTATAGCTTGAATATTCGAAGTAGAGTGCATATGCATGCATAAGAGTGTTAGGATAATTAATATTGAATATTGTAGGCTGGATTGACCGATTCCATGATTAATCGGCCCAACCCACAAGCTTTCTAGCATTAACAAGTTTTGCAGAAAACAGATGATGTAGATCGAGTCCGTAGACAAAGATCTGATGGCTCAAGAGGGATCCACAATGGAAGTTGCAAGAATGATAACAGGTCCACAAAGTTTTGCGTGATCTGCATCAAAGAGAATATTGACGGTCGAGAAGAAGGCTGCAAATATCTGATGGCTAAGAAAATTACGAAAACAAATATTGCGGGGGAAAAGTTGCGAAAGAGAAATTGCGGGGGAGAAACTTTGGAAAGTTGACATCCCGCATCCCGTATCCCACAACCTGCTTGCAGAAACCCTATTTCGAAAGGAGAATTGTGGGACGGTTTGTTGTAGAAACTTTTTTGCGGAAAGTCGATTGGGAAGAAAAATTGTGGGAAGGCAATTTTGGAGCAAAATTTCACCAAGGCTAAATTTGGCAATCCTACCAAGTGTAGGAGCCACAGAGATCCTGGAGGTGATGGTAGTGTTGGATGTGGTTGTCCCATCCCCTGCACCACTAACCTATGCTATGGACATACCATGTTTATTGCAATGTTACTAGGTCTTTTTCCCATGTCACTAATGATTTTGGTTGCATGTTACTCTCTTGGTAAGTCTAGTCCATACAACAATCACTATGGTGGAGATAGTAATCCATGCAACCAACCTAGAACTTCATATGGGAATTAAAAATAACTATATATTGATCCACTTAATGATAAACCTAAGTTTTGGAAACTAAATTTAACTCTTCGTAAATCGTGGATAAGGGGTTATCAGATCCTAATGGTTAAGGGGAGACAAGAAAATTCAAAGAGATATGAGGTTCCTTCAAACTATGAATCCTAACCTAACCATTGACTCTCAAAATAAAGTGGCGTGATTGTAATAATTGTGCACTCTCTTTTTTTATGCTCCATTTTCAAAAAAACATTAGCCAACTTCGTGTTTTCACCCCTGACCACATGCTTAACACAACCTTCTAACTACATGATTCACATTAGTCGACAAAGTATCAAGAGAGAAATTTTGTCACATGAACTTTGAATATCAAAAAGTGCACAAACAACACCATATATGAAGAAATATAGAATGAACAATGTAGAAAAGGCACATGGCAAATAGGTAAAAATATGGGAATTCAAAATAAAATAAAAATTGAAAATTGAAATCCCTTTCTCACTAATGGTGATGGAAAATTAGAGGTTATACAAAACTTTTAAACTAGAGAATAGAGAGAGCATACATAACAACTGAGAATTAGATTATTGGATCAATATCCTCAATAGAATCACCAATTTGTTATGGTGTTTTTAGTGCATGGGAGTATTAAAACCCTCTCTTAATTGGTTTTAAAGATAACAACATACAAATAAAGGAAGGAGGGAGTACATAATAAATTTCTATATCCACATGCATACATGATAGTTATAAAAGTATCAAAATGTGGATTGAATGGTAAAACAACCTTCAACTTGCATATTTTAGTGAGGTTGAGGAAATACTTGATTTCATTCCAATGGGAAGAAATTAAGAAATACAATATATCATCTTGAAAGGATACGTGTAGTAAGTGGGATCCAAATTCATTTGTGGGAGGGTCCTTTGGCCTCCATGTACACTCAATCTCAATCTTTGTTGTGTTTGGGAAACAGTTCCCCCTTGTGAATAACTACTATGAAGAGTAAACAAATAATAAGAGGGTAGTAAAACAAATGGGATGGGTAATAACAATGTATTCATGACTCTCTATTATCATTCCTTCAACATAAAAGAAATGAACCCCCATCCTTAAATAGATCTCATGTGAATTATCCTCTTTCAGCCATCGGCACCCATGTGCTTGATGAGACCTCAAGGAAGGTTGAATGACTAAGTGATTCTAAAATGGGAGGTTCAACTTGGTTTATATGCACCCACTACACTATTTCAATAGGTCCTTGGTCATTTATGAGTTGCGGAGTAACTAAGTTTACAAATTTATAATGGCCACACACTTATCAAAGGTGTTTTAGCACAATTGGCATCAATAGTGGGGAATATGTTGTGCAGCCATATAAAACATCAAATAAAGGTTTGAATTTATTCATTTATTTGTGCTACATTATGTGATTTATACATGGATATGTGATGCCTCTAGGTACAACAATTTAAATTTCGCAAGTGGGAGAAATTAGGGTGTTAATAAAAAAAACTTTATGTTTCCTTCTTTCATTTTCATTGCCTTGACCTTATTTTTCCTATCCCTCAAAACACTCTCCAACTTCTCCCTATTTGAATTTCTAGATTGATTTCAAACTCTAACCAAAGAACCACATGTGAACTATTCTTATGAGGTTTAAGAACCTCGTTCACCTAGAGATAGGATCTAAATAAAATGGATATCCAATGATAGTGTTTGATCCAAAATGATTGAGTATGGAGTTTGGTTTTAGGTCAAGATATGGAACATTAAATTCTATGCAATGAGGTATTAATGTAAGTTATGTATCCTTATATTGATCTTGTGTCCTTTCCCTATCATAGATATTTGAGGATGGAATAAATTTACTAACCATTGAGGTCATTATTAATTGCATATCCACCTTATATTCCATAATCTCTTTCAGGAAAGGGTTATATAATGTATGGTTATGACCCGGCAACATAGGCTAGCCCCTCCTTCCCCTAGCCTTCCATTAAGCATCAAGTTGCCCACTGAAAAAAACTTAGGTTCTTTTTAATGTATATTGTTCAAAATATATTTTACCTTAGCTTGATTGAAGTATGTTTCTCCATTAGAATCTTCATCTCCATGCCCCTAAAGTCCTTCATAATTTAGTATACTAGCTCAAGTGCTTTGATTTTTTTTCTTCATGCTTTTAATGACATGTTTAGATATGTAACTACCCAAATTAGTTTCTCCTAGTCCTACATATAGGAAGCCACACTTATTTGTATATAATGAAGTGTTATTTAAAATAACTAGTGTTGAAACGACTTGATGATTTTGTTTTATTGGTCTCTTATATGATTTTTTCGTTTTAGGTCACAAGATGGAACATTAAATTATATGCAAGGAGGTATTAATGTAATTTATGCATCCTTATATTGATCTTGTGTCCTTTCCCTATCATATATATTTGAGGATGACATAGATTTACTAACCATTAAGGTCTACATTAATTTCCTGTCCACCTTGGATCCCATTATATCCTTCAGGAAAGGGTTATAAAATGTATGGTTATAACCCGACAACATAAGCTAGGCCCTCCTTCCCCTAACCTTTCATTATGCATCAAGTTGTCCCCTCAAAAAACCATAGGTTCTTTTTTTTTCATATGGAAATATGCACAGGAAACTCAGCAATACTTCCCCACATTAGTGGATGGTAGAGGTGTTAAACCACCGGCCATCCTTGCAGAAGGCCTAACCCTAAAGGACTCAAGGCTCAAACCCGTGACCTCTCCCCGAACCGAGAGAGTGTGCGCACGTCTTACCAATTGAAGTTTCTTTTGAATGTATATTGTTTAAAACATATTTGACCTTGGCTTGATTGAAGTTTGTTTCTCCATTAGAATCTTCATCTCCATACCCCTAGTCCTTCATAATTTAGTATACAATCTCAAGTGCTTTTATTTTTCTTCTTCATGCTTTGTATGACACGTTTAGATATGTAACTACCCAAAGTAGTTTCTCCTAGTCATGCATATAGGAAACGACAGTTATTTGTATATAATAAAGTGGTATTTAAAATAACTAGTGTTGAAACAACTTGGTGATTTTTTTTATTTGTCTCTTATATGATTTTTTGGTTTTAGGTCACAAGATGGCACATTAAATTCTATGCAAGGAGGTATTAATGTAATTTATTTACCCTTATATTGATGTTGTGTCCTTTCCTTATCATAGAGATTTGAAGATGACAAAGATTTACTAACCATTGAGGTCTGCATTAATTACATGTCCACCTTGGATTCCTTTATCTCCTTCATGAAAGGGTTATAGAATGTATGGTTATGACCGACAACATAGACTAGGCCCTCCTTCCCCTAACCTTCCATTAAGAATCAAGTTGGCCCCTGAAAATACCATAGGTTATTTTGAATGTATATTGTTTAATACATAGTTGACCTTGGATTGATTGAAGTTTGTTTCTTCATTAGAATATTCATCTCCATACCCCTAAAGTCCTTACCAATTTAGTATACTAGATGAAGAGCTTTTATTTTTTTTCTTCATGCTTTGTATGACATGTTTAGATATTTAATTGCCCAAAGTAGTTTCTCATAGTCATGCATATAGGAAACCACACTTATTTGTATATAATGAAGTGGTATTTAAATAACTAGAGTTTAAAGGACTTGGCAATTTTTTTTATTTGTCTCCTATATGATTTTTTTAGTTTTTTTTTTTAAGATTTAGGTAAATTAAATATATGTGTTTTCTTGGGGTGTTTCAATTACCACAACTAATTTATATTTTCATTAGCAATGGTGAATTTCCATTGTTTTTATCCAGGGGAAACCTTGTGAGAAAACCTTTGGAAACTTCCCCATATTTCACAAATGGTACCCAATGTAAACTCATCTATGTTGACTACAGTGATTGACCCAATAGATACATCAAGTGAAGCATAGCACATAAACAACCAACTAGAAGAAGCACCCCCAAACCTTTGAAATAAATTGTAAAATTTTCATTTCTTATAAATAATTTCTTATCCCACAAATTTCGAATTCAAAAAAAAAAAATTGTAAAATTTTAGATCAAATAAAAGCTTACCAAATAGAAATTAATAAATAAAATTGTACATCATATTCAAATATCTGTCCAATTCAAAATTTCTCATAAATAATTCCTTATTCCACAAATTTCAAATTCAAAAAAGATAAATTGTAAAATTTTACATCAAATAAGCTTACCAAGTAGAAATTAATAAATAAAATCGTACATCATATTCAAATATATATATAGAAGAATTCAAAAAAAAAAATTCACATCAAATTCAATTGGTATAATATTACTCAAATAAATTAGAATCTAAATTATTACTTAAATATATTTCAAATAAACTTAAAAAAACAATTAAACTAAAATATAATTAAAAATAATACAAATAACACTAACAAACATTTACTACTTCAATTATAAAAAGAAACACTAAAAAAATTAAACTAAAATCATAAATAAATTTAAAAACATAATCCTAAATTTTACCAATCCAAAAATACATCAACCTAAGAATATAAGTCTAAAATATCTAACATGAATAAAAAACAATATAAAATCTACTCAACAATACAATCCACAACTCCAAAAGAGTGTACCATTTGATATACATGCAAGTGAGTCTATGCCACATCACATGGATGAATGGGATTCTCACAAGTAAATGAAGAAAACAAAGTGAGATACAATACAATCCACAACTCCAAAAGAGTGTAACCATTTGATATACATACAAGTGAGTCTATGTAACATCACATGGATGAATTGGATTTTCACAAGTAAATTTAGAACACAAAGTGACATACATGCAAGTGAGTGAGCGACACATTATTGGGATGAATTGCATTCCCAAGACATAAAAATATATATATATATAAAGGGTTTTAGCTTAGCAAATTTTTAGCAATGTTACAAGGTATTTAATGAGATTTATTCCAATCTATTTAAGTTAGGTGCACTATGTCTATGTTGACAAATTTACTAAGTATATGAGTAAGTGTTCCTTGAATTTTCATTAAACTTATATATACAAAAAATTATTCCATTACCTTACTATGGAACATGGCACTTTGAGTGAGATTAACTTCATGTTCATTTTGTGGCATCTCTCCACCACCCCCAACATAAATGTTTGCCAAAGAGATAAAATTAAAAAGTTTTCACAATGTATGAAAAAATGATTTCTTATAAATAAGTTTCTACAAAATTATGCACCTGTAAACCATAAATAAATTTATTATAAATAATAATTTCTAATTATTCATTTTTTACTTTATATATTAAAATTTGATAATTATTTAAGACTATGTTAAATAAAAAAATTACATATATAAATAAATAAACTTTAAATAAAAGTCACCTAAATTGTCCATACAGTTAATTCTAGGACCAAACTAATCTTCAATTTAGAAACTCTCATCCCACAAGTAACTACTAATAAAGACAAATCTCTCAGGAAATCCAATCCATTAGGAAAGAGGCTCTAATAGTGAGGTTGGGATATTAGGTTGTAAATCTACTCATTAGGAACCCTTTGAGTCCAAAGTTCTCTCTCTTGGGTCCTTGTATATGTCCCATTGGTGATTATATCTTAGGGAAGAAGATTTCAAGGCTTGGATGCAATCCCAAAAATTCTACAAGTTGATTTTTGATGGAAAATCAAAGCAAAACCGAATGGTGATTGGAGAAGGTGGGGGTCCTTATTGACCCAAATGGACAAACATAATATTCCTAATCATGTGTTGTTGGGGTTACCACAAACAATCATGCAGAGGTCTATGCAGTGTATATGGGGTCAAGGTTACTCAAACCAATTTGCATAAGTAAAAAAATGAAATTTGGTGGCTCACTTTTAGTCATGAAGTAAATGCAAAAAAAAAATGTTCAAATATGGGACTGTTCAAAGCATAATGTTTAAAGAATCAATTGGAATATCAATAGCTTGAATGAGGTTGGATACTTCTATGTCAAGAGGGACAACAATACCTATATCGATATGCAATCAAATGCAACAATGTACCTTAACAAGGATGTCCTGGTTAAAAATGGGAACCCCCATCAATAAATATAGCTCCTCTAAATTTGTTAATTAATATTTATGACTCAAAGAAGTGTTTAAATTCACCCTTAATTCACTTAGAAAAAGGAAGGTATATGGACCACTTGTCTCCACTCTGTCATTTCCTATCATATGGTTCACTTCAATTTAAATATTTGTGAAGGAGCCATAAATATCCCACGTTCCTTAGAATCGATCCATCCATTGTTTTAAGATCAAGGAGTTTCCTTCTTATGCCATTAGTACACAACTTCAGCTGTAGAGATGGGATTATTGTCTGCCATTTAGAGGTAGAAGTGGCTCATCTTATTGATAAATAGGTTGTTGTGGTTGGGTTATTTCACCAAAGACCACAAGGTATATCACTTTTGCAACCTATGGTTTTAAATAGAGGTAATCCATTTCGGAAAGTTCTATTTGGATATGCAATTGGAAATTTGTTGACTAATCTAGGATAGGAAATTTTTTGATTTTATGGTATCCTTAAAGGGCTTGGTTGTTGTGTGTTGTTATGCCCCTCCCCTTCTTATGATTTTGAAGTCATGTATAGGCCTTTATTCAAGTTTCACTCTGTTAGGGGTATATGCTTTATTTTTCCTCTGACATTTTTATGTTAAACATGGCCAGCTACCCAAATCCTAATTTCATTAACGGAAATGAAATTGGAGAGATCAAGAAAATACTAAGGTGTATGAACAACCTGTTGAGGCCTGGAAATTCGCAGGCGACAACAGAAAGGGATTCTCCCCAATCAACGTTCCCAACTAGCCCGTTGACTGCTTGGAATAGGGAATCCGTCCGGTTTACGGTCCGGCTACCGTAGGTCAAAGTAACAACAAGGGTTTACCGATTGCGGCCCGATCCACCGGGATTTGTATTTTGACTTAATGTATGCAATTCACATGCCTATCTTTAAACATGCAAGGTGATACAAATGTAAGGAACGACACAATGTGCTGCGCAGGTTCTTACCTCTCGTCTTAGGTTCTCGAACATCCAAACCACATATGCAACTATGAAGTAAGACAACTAACTATCTAAACACCTAACTACCTATCCCCGGGGAGCTAGAAAATGATTATTAATGAGTAATGCATTATCTCCATGTATAATAAACCAAATTACAGATAGCCGATATTTACGTTTACAACACATGAACAAGAAAATATTCTAACAATCAGATAGCTAACTGTTATATGAGCCACAAGCATTACTCTGAGTGAACTTTCCACACAATGAATCAGAAACCATTTAACAAGACATAGGTCAAAAAGTTAGAACGATCTCACGAATTGTGGACACAAGCTGAAAAATAAAGTAGTTCATCTTTCCGCCATCCATTTGTTAGCATTTGGAAACTTCACATATCTTTCTCCAACAGGAAAACTAAAATCTTTATTGCAAAAGGAAGTAGTTCTTCTTACAATAGGTCCTCCAGTCTTACTGGGAAAAAGCCCTCTTTCAGTCAGGCTTCCCATTATTTAAACTACAACTCCTGTCTTCTAGGCTACCTCAGCGTGTGACCTTTCAGCGTCCTTGACGATTCAGTTTCTTCTCTGGTCGTTGCGTTTTCCCAATCATTTCCCATAGGCATTTACCTTCTGACCGTAACTGCTGAAACTGCCTCCTCGGTGTCTCTGTCATTCATTTGTTTTGTCCTTTTCTTCGCTCTGAATTGCTTCTGCGATCTATGGGATTCTCCCTACAGACAACATTGGTGCATTATCCACTAAACTGAGATATTAGGCATTGAAAATTTCTAACCATAATGATAAATCCACATGGAGCTAGCCTGGTTCATCCGGGCGAGAACTCGCGGCAAAATAAATCGGCGGTCGAGCGATACTTGGATCGGACGGGAAAAGACTCCTGCATCGGATGGGACAAGGCTTTCAGGAGCCGCAACGGCGGAGGAACATAAGAACCAGGTAAGTGACACCATGGGCGACAAAGGCAATCGGATGCCAGAGAGGAGTGTACCGGAGGCTAGATTGCTCTACCACCCGCAATGGCGGAGGGGGTAAAGGCTGAGCGACGCGGGCGGGAGAAAAGAGCAATGAGTCGGACGTCGGGTAAAACTCTAATCGGGAGCTGACTTTATCCCCCCGGCCGCAATGGCAGGCAATTAGAAACTTAGGAGCAAGCGATCGAAACAAATGAATCGGGTGTCGGACGAGACTCCAATCGGACATAAAGTTTGATCAAGGAGCCGCAACGGTGGGTGAGATAAACTTGGGAGCAGGCGGTCTGAGCAAAAGAATCGGGCGCCGGATGTAACTCCAATCGGGTGGAAAGTTTGATCAAGGAGCCGCAACGGCGGGTGAGGTGAGACTCAGCATCTTCCGAAAGAGGCCCGATCCAAAGAGAAAACCAACAGCGTTAAGGATCAACTACAGCCAAAAAATATTTTTTCTTTGCTAAGGCAAAAATTTCATGTTCTATGGGATTAAAACAAACCGCATGACTCAAACTAAACTGAACGAGGCAGACAAAATAGCGGGCATTCAACTTCAATACAAACAGATATGCTCGAGGGTGCAAAGCCTTTAACAATCGATCCACACGAAATGATGAGGAGGGGTCCCAGAGTTTAAGTAAAATAAAATCGGGGAGAAAATGTTGCGGCAGCAACAACTGGCGATTTCCTGGTGAACCTAGATCTCTGGGTGATTTCTTTCCTGAATGGTAGACTGTTCCACAACAAATGTATCTATTGAACTCTTCCAGCTATACAGATTTCTCAATAACAGCAGTGTGTACCTTGATCATTGATATCAGTCCAATTCGGGCGATGAAAATCAAGATTTTCGAGTCCGGATAACTCTGCTGAGGCCAAAATATGGGTTCATTATTAATTTTGCTTTCAGGTAGCTGACGACATTGGACACCACAGGATTGTAGCAGGTGATGAACAGAGACGTTCATTTGTTCCTCATTCCCATGCCATTTTAGCAGCTTCTGTGCTTTTGGGTTTTGTCCCCTTTTAATGCGAGTCTTCATGCGTGCCTTTCTTACTGAATTTTAATTCAGGATCCTCTATCCCATAGTGCCCTTTTGTGTGAGCGATGTGCTTAAAGTTTCAGCTCACGGACGGAGAGGATCATCGGAAAATTAGTACTTTATGATCTAGATTTAGCTTTGAAGCATGATGTTTTCATAGGAATTCTGACTCTTATCTGCCTTCTGGCATTCATTCCCTGGCATGGGATCATTTATATTTAACACTTTGTTCATCTTGCTCTTCTCCGTGGGTCCCCGGTCATTTCCCCTTAGACTTTTAAGTGTAAAGTGTACGGAGCCTCCGCATAGTATTCTAGACTTTTGAATCTGATTGACCTTACAGGAGTTTAAGCAGGACCTCAATGCACACAAAGATTTTGAGAAACTCTTTGGTGGAAGGAATTCACATGGTAACCCACAGTCTGACCATTCAACAAATGTTTACCACTTCCAGAAATTTGGCGTTCCCCACATAACCACGAGTTAACCACCTTTATTGAAAACAAAGACTCAAATTAAACAAATGAAAGCATAACTCATAACAGCTTATTTATGTACAAGTCAGAAATCTCAAAAACAACTTAAGAAAAATAAGGTTTGAGAACTAAACCATTAACTGGTAGGTTCTCCTCCCATCCCTGTAAATCCTGTAACATATAAGTAGCAGGGCCAAGTTTAGCGGTGATTTGAAACGGACCTACCCATAGCTGTTGGAACTTAGTGTGCTTCCCTTTCTCATCATGGGGATGATCCCATTTGAGAACAAGGTCTCCCACTTCCAGGTCCCCTTTCCCAGCTTTATGTTTGTCAAACCATCTCTTCACTACCTCCTGCTGCTGTTGGAAGCGCTCTCTAGCCTTGGATCGGGCCTCCTCTGCCTTCAGAAGATTGTATATTCTTATTTGGAGAACCTCATCATCCGACCCCCTATATTCCTGAGCCAGTATGGAAGATGGGAGCATGATGTTGGGGGGAAAGATGGCTTCCTTACCGTATACAAGGGTAAAGGGTGACACTCCTATTGCAGACTTGGGGGTGACTCTGTCAGCCCACAGGGCATTGGGTAAGGCTGAGTGCCAACTTCGCTGGTTTTATATGACGGTCTTCTTCAGGATTCTAATGAGGTTTTTATTTGAGGATTCAGCCAGGCCATTCCCTTGCGGATAATAGTTAGCAGAATAATGTAATTTTATTCCTTTCTCATGAGAAAATGCGGTAATTTTAATGGATGAAAAGTATTTAGCATTATCAAAAACTAACGAACTTGGAACCCCAAACCTGGTCATGACGTGGTCTTTTAGGAAACTGATGACTTCGTCTTTGTTTATCTTGCGCAATGGGATGGCTTCGACCCAATGAGTGAAATAATCAGTTGCAGTAAGGATATACTTATGTAGCAGAGAGGAATTTGGCTTTATTTCTCCAATGACGTCTATTCCCCATTGCTCGAAAGGCTCTGTGATCATTACAGGCTTTAGAGGTGCTGCTGCTCTAGGTTGTCTTCCACCACATCTCTGGCAAGTATCACATTTTCTGACGTGCGCATGTGCATCCCTAAAGAGTGTTGGCCAATAGTAACCAGCCCTAAGGATTTTGTGGGCTGTAGTGTCTCCTGTATAATGTCCGCCGTCTGGACCATCATGCAATTCAGACATTATTTTCTCAGCGTCTTCTTTTTCCAGGCATCTTAGGAGGACCCCATCATAGTTTCTTCTAAATAATATGCCCTCTACGAGTTGGTAGGAAGCTGACTTTAGACGCAAATCTCTTCTTTGTTTGGAACTCCAATGCTCAGGAAACACCCCTGACTGCAGGTAATGTACAAGGTCTCTATACCAAGATTCAAGAGCTGTGAATAAAGGACAAACATCCATTACATGCAACTAAACTTCATCATCCCATGCTTTCTCTTCATCATTACTACTTCCAGTCATCAGCTTACATAACCCATGACCTTTCACTATAGTGGCTGGTTTGAATTCCAAGTCGTATTCTTGAAGGGCTGTTACCCAGTTGCCCCTTCTTTCTCCCAATTCCTTTTGAATGAGAAGGGATCTTACGGCTGGGTAAGGGACTATTACCTTGGTTCGATTTTTTAATATATAAGGCCTGAATCGCTTGACTGCCTTAAATACTGCGTATGCATGTTTGTCAATGGCTGGGTAGTTTAATTCAGCTCCTTGCAGCCCAGTACTCATAAAAGAAATTGGGTATTAATCACCCCCGTCTTCCTTTTGTGTAAGTACGGCAGCCAATGAATCATCGGACGCAAATGTATATATAATAAAATCCTCGTCAAAATCTGGACTTTTCAGAGAGGGCGCATGCGCAACAGCAGTCTTGATTTTACTGAAAGCATTCTTTTCCACTTCAGTCCACTTAAATTGTGTATTTTTCTTAACCATCTGCTGTAATGGTTTAACAGTCCGGGCAAAATCAGGGACAAACCTACGCACAAAATTTATCGTTCCCATGAAGGATTGCATCCCCCTTTTATTATGAGGCATAGGGATTTGCTCAATAGCCTTAATTCTTTCTGGATCTATGGATACACCCCTCTTTGAAACTATATGCCCCAGTAACTTACCTTCAGTAACCACGAACACGCACTTCTTAGGATTGAGGGAAATACCATATTTCCTGCAGCGTTCAAAGATTTGCTTTAAGTGGAACGCGTGCTCCCCTCTTTTCTTCGAAAAAATCGTGATGTCGTCCAGGTAGACCACCACACTTCACCCAATCAATCCGCGAAAAGCTATGTCCATCGCTCTCTGAAATGTTGCGCCAGCATTAATCAGTCCAAAGGGCATTCTTCTATATGCAAAAGTTCCCCATTTAGTTCTGAATGTCATCTTCAATCGATCTTCTTCAGATACCAATACTTGGTTGTAGCCAGAGAAACCATCTAACAATGAAAACATTTCAGAACCAGAAACCATCTGAAGCAATTGTTCCATGGGAGGTACCGAGTAGTTGTCTTTATCCGAGGCGCGGTTTAAGTTTCTGAAGTCCACGCACAATCTAATTTCTCCTGACTTTTTCTTGACAGGCACCAGGTTTGACACCCATTCAGAATGCCTGACTTTAAAGATGATCCTGGCGTCTAGCAATTTCTTCACCTCGCTTTGAATCAGCGGCTCCAGCTTGGGGTGCATTTTTCTTAACGGCTGTTGATATGGCTTAACGCCAACTTTAATAGGAATGATATGCTTAATAATACTGGTGTCGTAAGTTTTCAAATCTGCATACGTCCAGGCGAAGACATCCTTGTACTGCTTAAATAGACTGAGAAACTTGTCCCTTTCCGTGGGTGAACAACTTTTACCGAGGTTGACGAACTTGGGATCCGTTTCAGCCCCTAAGTTAATTAGCTCAAACTGTAGAGTTGAGCTGTGCGTCTTCACATTAGTGGGTCTTCTAAATTTCTCATTCATGTCAAACATTTTCTCCAGCGTCCTGACTCCTTTGGGAATGAAATTATTATATTTCATTTCATCCTGATGTTCCTCATCGTCTATGATAGCCCCTTTAAAGACTTCATCGTTTGTCAAGCATTCAATTATTTGCTGATCATCGTCAAATACTCGCAGGTTGGTGATCATGTCCGGTACTGAAGGCCTGAAAAGTAATTCAATAGAGCATTTGTTATTAGTGGGAACCAGCCTGGCAGCTGATGTGGCTAAAAGATCAGCAGCTGCGTTTTTAATCCTTGGGATTGAAATAATGTTAAATGCATGAAATTGTCTAAGCAAATCCCATACCTCGTTTTGGTAAGCTTTCAAGTGAGGGGAGACACAATGTATTTGATTTCTTATTTGTTTCACAACTATTTCTGAGTCCCCAAAAACTTTTAAATTACTAACCTCTATCTCGATCGCTTTCTTGAGTCCCTGCAATAATGTTTCATATTCGGCTGTATTGTTAGTGCACTCAAACTCTAATCTACAGGAAAGGAAGTGTTTATTTTCTTGTGGATCAATAAGGACGCAGCCGGCCCCTGACCCTTCTAATGTCTTTGAGCCATCGAAGTATAAAGTCCAGAAAACATTATCTACTGAAAATGAATTTAATCCTACAGCTAAATCTACTATTTTACAGTCAAGCTCATCAGCCTGAGAAAAACGAAGGAGATCAGGCTGAATGTCAGATGTGCTGCTGGCTTCTTCCGCTTGATAATTCCTTGGTTCTAGTTCAAGAAAGTAGTTTCCCAATACAGATTCAACTGGTACATTCTTCTCATCCAATTGAGTGATGTTATACTTCATGTAAGGTTCTCTCAGAACTTTGATTTGATTGGGACTTCCTTTGTATGGTAACCAAAGATGTGACCAATCTGAAGCGAAATACCCATTTAATTTAGCTGACCAATCCCTACTCAGGACCAGGCCATAAGCATCTGGTATGTCAGCCACTATGATGTTAATAACTTGGCAAACTCTGCTATCAGATGCTAGGCGAATTAGGACGTCCTCCATTTCACCAATCACCTTAACGTCTGTCCTATCCAATTGCACTACCCTCCACGTGGATGGCTTAGGCTGCCCATTTATTTTCTTGCATACCGATATGGGCATGACATTAATTGACGCCCCTGATTCTACTAGACAATTGTGCACGTTATGATTGAAAAATTCAAATGTCAGGAGGAAAGGTGGATGTTTAGTTTTAGACATACCTCTGGTGCTAGCTTCTCCGATTTCTTCTTCATCCCGGGGTTGATTTTCAGTGGGCGGTTCTTTTTCAGACGTTTCAAGTGCTTTCAACAGTTTTTCTTTCTGTTGAGGTACTTTGCACATTTCGAACAATGGGACGTTTGCTTTCACCTTCTTCAAATCTTCAACAATGTCATATTCAATTTGTGATCTAGTAGGCTGAGATTTACCAGCACTCACGTTCTCTTGCTTTGACTCCGACGATGTTCTGTTCTGTCTAGGGTCTTGGCTGGTAATAGTGAATTCCAGTATCTGATCAGCCAAGGCCTTGTCTTGAAACTTTTTCCTGGCATTCCTTTGCAGCCTCCTGATCTTTGGGAGTAAAATACTATCATCACTAACCGTCCCTTTACTTCTAGTTGTCACGTTAGCCTCTCTGACCCCTTTGCGTCCTTGAGTCTTTTCCTCTTCAGCGTCGAGCACAGAAACAGAACTCCACAATGCCATAGTCTCTTCCTCCTGTTCTTTTGTAGAAGTGGAAGCATCATTTTCTTTCCTCTCCTCATCATCTTCTTCTGTCAGTCTGGAATCCAACATCTGATTCATGACCAATGTCATTGAATTTATCCATTGTGGATAGTTTTTTTCGGAGTGAGGCTGCTGATGAAAAGTACAAAAATTTTCCATACCTATGTCTATCAAATTCATGGATGCATTCCTTTGAGGAGGAGGTTGGGCCTGATTGCTGTCTTCTCTTTTCTTATAGTATGGCCTGTAGAACTTTTGTGCTTCTTTTTCTTTCTCTAAATCTATGATCTTGTTAGAGAGCTTTTGCACCATTTTGGCCATACCTTCATAGTCTGGTGCTTTCTCCTCTTTGGGCTTAGTAAACAGTAAGGTTTTCCTTTTCTCCCCTGATTGTTCAGGATAATCTTCGACGCTCTCCCTTTCAGCCTCCACCACTTCTGCCTCTTCGTAAGTCTCCGTCAAAGTAGTCTTTGTCCTACCTTTTGCAAACATGGCTAAATCAGGACCCAAAGCTGAAGTATAGTATTCGATCAGTACTTTGTCTGAAGGCTTATCGATTTCAGAGAAATTTTTTAGATATGCTGCAAACCTTTGTGTAAAGCTGTGCACCTTTTCTTTTTTCTCTTTCTTCAATGCACACAGTCCTTTCATGAGGGCAGCGTGAGTCTTTTGGACGGCATACTTACTTTTGAATATTCTCTCGAAAGTATCCCAGTCTGGGATAGAATTGGTGGGCAGTCCAAAATACCAAGAGGCTGCAGCTCCTTTGAGGGTATGTGGGAACAATCTACAAACCACATCTTCATGCTCCCCTGCCTTCAGTCCTTCTATAGCCAAATAAAAACTCTGTAAGTGATCATCCACTAATATCTTCTCATTTGGGTCGAACTTAGGTAATAAATTTTCGAAGGCTTGAGGTAGGTCATGCAACGGCGGGGTCAGATTCATAGGTGACCTGGATTTCCATGCAGGTGGTGGAGGATTAGGTGGGGGTTGATTGGCGTTAACACCGGCCATGAGTTGGGGTGGAGAATGCGGAGGTGAACCAACAG
>LPNX010484521.1:99551-247212 GCA_001517045.1 Pseudotsuga menziesii | reverse complement strand
AGAAGGTATATTTGTACTTGTTTTCAAGATTAATAAAGATGTGATGTCCTTCTTCTTCCCAAATCATTGTTCAATGTGTGATTGAATCTCTTTTTATGATCATGTGATGATGTTAATCAGATTGTTATTTCAGATTTATTTGATTATCATTTGTTTATATGTGGTCATAATGGTTTGAGGAAGGTATAACTTGTTTTGCAGGTCTCTTGGAGCGAGAGGAGCAAGAAGAGGATTGAAGAGAAAGCTTGGACCAACCTTCTGTTTATCAGGTGTGGATTTTTCTCATCTCTGAAACTTGCTGTTATATGCTTGCTGAACATTGTGCATCTCTCTTTCAACCCCAGTACGTTGATGGCCTCTTAAACCCTAGCCATAGGATACTTTCCTTTACAACATGCACTTACATCTGATCATGTGGGAACACATCCCATAGTCACATCAGAATGGCTCTCATCTCTAGGATGAGTATTCTTGGTAACTGACCAGGTGCCTCCATTCTCCTAGAGAATAGCCTTTAGCACTTATATCTAATCATGTGGGAACACATCCCTCAATCACATCAGAATGTCTCTGCACTAATAATGTGGGAACACACTCCATAATAACTTTTAGAATATCTCTGCACTAATCATGTGGTAACACAACCCACAATCACATCAGAGCATCTCTGCACTTACATATGACCATGTGAAGCTCAGGCTTCCACCATGTCAAAAGGGCCACAACACTTACATCTAACCATGGAAGGAGCCAATCCTTTCACCATGTCAGAAGGGCTCACGGACTCATCACTTCCCCTTGGAAGGAACATCGATCTAGAGAACACCAAGCTTCTCCCTGAAGTACTCGAACTTCACTCTAGCCATTTCTAGCATAGAATCACATCAGGGCTGATTACGTCCAAGGATAACCTGCGAGCTTCGCCAGGACTGATTACTTTTGAGGACAACCTACATGACCGATTATGTTTAAGAAACCTACGAGCTTCACCAAGATTTATGTTCAGACAACCTGTCTCACTGGCTATGCTAGAACTCCCTCTTTCAAGAGATCTCGATCTGGATCACATACTGGAGCTTCATTGCTCCTCTTTTGGATGTACTCAATGCCATGTAGGATTGATTCCTACTAAACCAAGAGATCACACCTGATCTCATACTGAAGTAGCACCCAAAAGTGTTATTCTTCTTAATGGCATTGCCCAATCTAAATCCACATAAAATTCTAAGTTAATCTTTTGATTGGTTTCATACTTGAGCCTATACTCAACTGTACCCTTCAAGTACCTCACTACATGATTTGCAACCATCAGGTGAACATGTCTCAATGTGTTCACAGCAAAGAAAATATTTGGTCTCATATTCTTCAAGTACGTGAAGGACCCAATCATCTGACGATACATCGTGGCATCAACCGACTCTGATGAAGCAACACTCAATAGCTTCAGGTTCGATGCCATAGGTGTGGTCATGGTCTTGGAGTCCATCATCCTGAACCTCTTCAGGATCTCTACTACATACTTCCCTTGTCCCAGGGAGATTCCATCCACATTCTGCCACACCTCCATGCTTAGAAAGTAGTGTATCATATCCAAGTCCTTCATCTCGAAATCTATAGCAAGTCTCCTTCTTGCAACTTTAATGAGTTCCTCTTTTCTGTCAGGAACAATTCATCGACATATAACAGGAGCATCAATAGTCTTCCACCTTCAACCTTAAAGAAAAGGTTGTAATCTGCTTTACTCTTAGTAAAGCCTAGATTCATCAGTAAGATATCCATCCTGTCGTACCATGTCGAACCTCAGGATCTTCTGCAGTCACTCCCTCTGAAGCGGAGCATCATATTCCCTCTATATTTTGTACTTTATGCACTTAAACATTTTGTGTTGGAGTGACAAGTAGCTTCCTCTGCTACTAATATTCTATGTATCCATCTAGGGTCACTGGATACCAAGATCCTCTATCTTAAACCTTTTCAAAATTTCTTCTCGCACCAATCTGTGAGCTTGTCATCCTCTATAGGATTCCATCTTCAACCTGTAGCAAAGGTTAAGATATTCATCACTCTAGGTGATCTTCAAGCTCCTCGTGTGTGTGTTATCCCATGGGTGTCTTTTGAGCTCATACAAGGCCTTCTTTCATTTGCACACATGATTCTGCTTGTCATGTGTTTCAACTCCCACTGGCTGCAAATGTCTCTTCATAGTCTATGCCTTATTTTTTGTGAGAAGCCTCGTGCTATGAATCTTTCATTGTATCCCATGATGTTTCCATCTATTACATGATGGAACTACGAACTTCCCTTCAAGTCTCGATACTGCATCCTAGAAATCATTCTTCTTGAACTGTTCTTCCCTATCTTCTCAACTACTTCTTCATCAATGATGTCGTTGCATTCGTCATATTATTCTTCATCTTGGATTATTTCTCGAACTATCGTCACTTGTTCTTTAGAACAAGTCTCAACCTTCTTTGCTTGTAGGTCATTCTACACGATCTTTCCTACAATTCATATGCAACAGTTGCATGGTTAGAAACATTTCATAAGGTATATTCATAATGAAAAATTATTATGCATAAATATATGATCATGCTACTATTTTAGCCAATACAACATTCATCCATATCTCATGGAAACTTTCTAGAATCCTTCCATCTCTACCAGGACAACATTGAGATTGTGCACTAATCCAATATGTCAGCAAAGAGGTTTCATTCTAGATAAGTAGCAATGCAAAATTGTATAGCACCATGAGCTACTTACCCATCACATGCATAGTAGTAGTATACTTTCATTAATGCAAACATTCTATCATGCATAATACATTAACTGAATATAAACAAATGCATAACAAAATAATATAATGAAATGACAATGAAATACTTATCTTTATTTTCTTCGTGGGTAGACTCCTTCTTGAGCCTTTCGCTTCATCATTTTCTTCATTCATGACATCATCATTTCTTATCCAAATGCTCAAGATGGATAAGAGGCTCTTCAAGACTTGATTCCTTCATATTCTTCATCGCTTGAGGGATATTCTTTGAATCATGAGAGCTTGATCTTCAGTTGATCCTCTTTCCTCTTCTCTTATTATGAGTCGAGCTTCTTCTTTTGTACGCTCTTTCCAAAGTCTGTTGAAAGTAATCACTTCCTTCTGGAACAAATTCCTCGAATGAATGAATCCCATGATCCTGGGAGGCCATTCAAGGTGGTTATCACCGCTTCTGCATCCTCCACTTCTTCTACCACTTCAATTTGTTCTTTGATTTGAGATACCCTTGCAAAGTATAACTGTATGGTCTCTACATTCTGGATCTTCACATTCTTCAAATGGTTTCTTAAAGTCATATTCTGATTTATGTTATTCCCATCAAATAGCTTGGTCAAGGAATCAAACATCTCTTTAGGTGTCTTTAGGGAACACACTTGTGTTATAAGATGATCCTCTATTGAATCAGAAATGATATTCTTGGCCTTGACCAAGTTCTTCTTGTGTAAGGCTTTAGCCTCATCTCCCTCTGGAACTGGAACCTTTCCACTTATGTAGGTGTCCAATTCATTTTCTTTAAGAATGAGTGAGATCCAATACTTCCATGCTTGGAAGTTGTCAGTTTCACCAATCTTGTCATCAAGCTGGTGTGATTAGACATTTTGAAATAAAAACCTCAAATGTAAATAGCAAAAGATTACATCTTACCGATTTGAGGTGTCCGTCCTGGTTCCGGAGCTGGCTGATCTAGGGTTTCTCAAAGAAAACCTAATTTTCAAAAATTAGAATCTTTCAGATCTGATTGTATATAAATATATACCTCTTCAAGGTGAGATATCCAATGTACTCCTTTTCTGAAAACAGTGGAGGCAAGCTCCCACAACAGGAAGCCCTAGTTTGCCAATTTCTCATGCATAAATGCCTGATACTGTTTCTGCGGTATCTCTAAAATTATTGCTCCTATGTGTCTGAAATTATGTACTTAGGTAGCCTCATCTATCCTTTTCCCAAAACCACAAGTTTCATCAGAATTAGTTTCACCCATTGGGACTTATGGTAGTTTTCCCAAGGTGACTTGCTTCAGGACTATTCAGCATAGTGAAGTTGTACGGACTGCCACGTGTCATTGTTTCATCTTCAGGGTCTAAAAAATTTACCAAAGAAATTAAAGTTCATTCCATTTCTGGAACATATTTAGAAATTTAATTTGGAACTTCATATCCTGAGATATAGCGATTCTCCCCATGTGTCATGTTTGGGGAGGAATCGTGGGAGAGGCTAGAACCCTAACTTGGAGGAATCATATCTCCTAGGATATAGTGAATCTGAGGCTGAAACTTGGACAAAGTGTACATCAGGAATTCATATTCTACCTATGAAATATTTGGCACTTGATCCTTCTCCAATATCGAGATATATCGAATATACCAAAACTATCAGTTTCAGTATTTTAGGGTTTTTCCGGCCTGGGGTCAAACTAGGGTTTGAATTTCCTAGAGTTTCACCCAACCAAAAATCTCGACCTGGGCCTATAAAATTATATTTTGATGAGGAAATTAATCCTATACTGGGCTCATTCAAAAATTCCTCTTCTATACAAAGCCCTATTTTCCTGCACCGAAAATTAAAAATGTCCGGAATTAAATTCTGCTTCGACAGAAACATGTGCCCTTCAATGGAGAGTCATCCTAGAATAATTTTTCTGATCAGTTGTGGAGAGAGACCAAAAAATTAATAATCCCTAGCTTCTGCATCTGCATATTGTCTTCTTCTCAAGTTAGCTCTGATACCATGTTAGATTTTTATCATTTAAGCAATATGATCTTAGGATCTTATTTGAGAGAATAACATGCACAACAATAAACACAAGAGAAAAGAGACACAAAGAATTTTCCTCAGGGAAACCATAAAGGAGAAAACCTCACAACTTCCTCAGAGATAGAATGAGCACCAATGGCAGTAGTAAAACCCAAAAACACAAAGATGATCTCCAACAGCTTGTTCTTTCTCTCTCACTTGATATATCTTATCCTCTCTCACTCATGCACCCCAGTGAGTGAGTGTGTGTGTGATAAATAAAGAGGCTCACTCTCTATTCATATTCTTTTGTTCACTTAAAGTCCACTCCAACAAGTCAGCCCCACTTAAAAATTACTTACCAGGGTCGACATCTCTATGAGAGTCTAATAACCCTAGTGCCCCACAACTGTGGGGACTTTTACCTCTAATCAACAAGGAGGGTTAACCTTGAATCAATTGTGGGGACTATTACCTTGACTTGCAATGGAGGGTTGGCCTCAATGGAGGGTTTAATCTCCCGATCGAAACATCGGTGCATGACATGACTCAATTACATTATAGATACTTCCTGAAATAAACATTGGGGTACAATACATAAGATATACAAGTGAATACATTCCGAAGTTACAAATACATCAACACTTGTGTGATTTTTTCCAAGGTGACTTGTTTGAGGACTGTTCATCTTAGCAAACTTGTATGGAATTCCATGTGTCACTATTTCACCTTCGGGGTCTGAAACTCTTACCACAGAAACCAAAGTTCATGCCCTATATGAAGCATCTTGATAAATTTCATTTGGGCCTTCATAGACAATGATATAGCAATTCTTCCTAGGAGTCCTCTTTATGACTGTATTCTGGAAGAGGCTGGAACGCTGATTTTGAGGAATCATATCTCTTGAAGTTTAGAGAATATGAGGATGAAACTTTCAAAAAGGTACATCAATATTTCATCTTTGGCCTATCAAATTTTCATCTCCTCTTCTTTCTCCAATATCAATTTATAGTGAAAGTTCCAAGATGACTAGTTCTTTCTATTTAGGGTTTTCAAGCATGAAACCCTAATCTCTATTAGTTGTAGTTGTAGTAGTGTTTTGGCTACACAAAGACTTATTTTAGGGTGGTTCTGATACCATGTTAATATTTCAATGGTTATAGAAGATATAAAAACATTTATCATCATAACATCATAACCATATACAAAAGTATCACTGAAAGAAAGACAAGTGGAACCACACAAAAGAACATGGGGATTTATCCTTGGAAACCCTCATGGGGAAGAAAACCCATCAAAACTTCCTCAATATAGAATTCCACCAAGTATAGTGTAAGAACCAAATAATAAGACTTGTAATATCCTAAGAATAATATTGGACTTCCTCCTCTCTCCCAGATGGACTACTCTTTCTCTCTCTAGTGCAACTGTTGAGTTATACTGCATGTCCAAATGAGGGAGGCACCTATACTATAAATAATGACCAATTGAGAGGACTAATAACCCAAATGGTCTGACTTCTCCTTGCTTCCAGAGCTAAATATCCTTGGAATACTCAAAAATACATTTTAATAATACTTTTTTGGGTACTACTGACCCGACTTACAACAAAGGTTTTACCTCAAGACTTTACATGACCAATTACATCAATGACATCCCTAATTGGAGGAACAAAATCTATGTAAGGGGTAATAACAATAATAATACAAAATATAATAGCTTATGTAGTTAAATTTATTTAACAACTCCTTGATCATGGAATCCTTCCATTCTTTTTTTTTTGCAACCTCTTCATAGGTGGAAGGATCCTTGTCAATGATGTCACACAGCAGGGCCACATAGTCGTTGTAAGGATTTGACCTTTTTTTTTCTCTATGGATTCCTTCTAGAGAACCATACCTTTCTACTTCTTATATGATCTCATGTTCCCATGCTGGTTTCCTCTTGTGGGATTCCTTCTCGAGATGTGTTTTTAATGGCTCTTATGGTTCTTCAAATGTCATGATCTTCATGGTCTTCTGGACTTGCTTCTCCAATTTCCATACCTCAGAGTCTCATTTCTTCAGGTTCCTCGACCTCTTGAATAGGTAACCTCCTGGATATGAAGTATGTTGAGTCTTCATCAAAGGTTACATATTTTCTAATGTCGATATTCTTGAATCATGGGAAGTATATTAGGTAGGACTTTGATGTATCACTATATCCTACAAATATACCCTTGGTCCTTTTTCTCCTTTGGGATATGTATGTACACCAGGAAGCCACATATTTAAAGATGGATGAATTATGTTTTCTCTCGTGAGAAATACTCTTCTGGAGTTTTGTTTTCAAGCACTCAATGAGGAGTACGGTTCTATACATACATAATTGTTCTTGATGCTTCCGCCTAAAGGTGCATAGGAATATCTTGGTCATGTAGAATTGATTTTGTTGCTTCCATTATGGTTCAGTTCTATCATTCTGCAACAACATTATGTTGAGGATTATATGGAGTGATCAACTCACTCTTAATCCTAGACTCTCTACAGAGCTCCTTGAATTCTTTCGAGTTGAATTCTCTGACATTATCTGACCGCGAAGTCTTGATATTAATTTCGGTTTGGTTCTCAACCAAGGGTTTATATTCCTTGAAATTACTGAATACTTCATTTTTCCCTTTCAAAAAATATATCCAAGTCTTACGTGAGAAATCATCTATAAAGGAAACATAGTACACATACCCTCTTAATGATATATAATACATGGGTCCACATACATCTGAGTGTATTGTCTCCAGTATTCCTTTATCCTTGATTTCACTGGTGGGAAATGTCTTCTTTGCATTCTTTCCTTATGCACATCCTTTGCAAATGATTTCATGCTTTTCCTGGATTTGTGGAATTCCATAGACTTATTTTCTTCCTATATTTATTGCTTTGTAGTGCACATGTGAAAGCCTTCGATTCCATATTTCACTTGGTCTACTCATGAACCAATGATTGTTCAGGATGTCCTTTTAGTTTTTACAATGCACTGTACTCTTCTCCAATCACTGTTGCATCATCTATCATCTTTCCTTTAGGACACATTAGAAATTATCCATCGAAAAATGCAACTCCCATTCCCTTTATATCTAGTGTAGAGATGGAGAGAATATTCTTCTTCAATCCTGGAACATACAGCACATCCTTCATATTTAGGTATTTCCTGGAGTCTAGCTTGTATGAAGATACTCCACTACATTTTATGGGGTATTGATAATCATCCCCAAGTTTCACCTTGTGAGGTGACTCGTGTTCAGACATATTAAAAAATGATTCTTTGTATCTCGTCGTGTGTTTTGATGCCCCACTATCCACAAGCAAATAATTGCTCTTAATGTGAGACAGTGCCCGTAAGTGATGATTTTAGCACATACTCTTCATCTAAATCATCCTTCTCTCTTATGAAGCTTTTGTTTGTTGGCTCATCATCTTCAACAACATTATCATGGTGTCTCTTTTTATTTATGGGACGGTCTCTTGCAAAGTGTCTGTTTTCATCACAAGTATAGCATCGAACATTGGAAGGTTCTCTCTTGATCTTCTTTTGTTTATTGTCCTTATTCTTGTTATGGTGATAGTTCTCCTTCTTCTCCTTCTTCTTGTAGTTCTTCCTAGTGTGAATTGTGAGATCTTGATATTTAGTTGCTCCCATATTCTCTTCTCTTGTTACGAGTCGATCTTCTTCTTGTGTGCATTCTTCTCGAAGTCTATTGAAAGAGATCAACCTCCTTCTTGCACATATTTCTTAAAGGAATTGTTGACTATATAGTTGTTATTGATGTCAAAGGTGTTCACAAATTAAAAAGTAATAACCATTGGATATGGTGGTAGACTAAAGGTTGCAGGTATCCAGAATAACAAAGGAATAACCCTATTACATACTGCAACAGAATGAAGGTTGCTGGTATCCAAAATAAGAAAGGAATAACCCTGTTAAAGGTTGCAGGTTGCAAGGTGAATGACAAACGAATAACCTTATAGCAAGTTGAATGAATAAATATCGATCATCCAATATTGTTTCTTAAAGAATTGTCACAGAGGATGATCGCAAAGAAATCATGCAGATACACAAAGTCATGATGAGATTCGAACTTGATCTGAAATCAATGATTAGGAAGCATCCCAGCACTAGATATAACGATCAAGATAAAGTTTACATAAGTTAGGAGGAAAAGCCAAATTTTCGTATTAGTTCTAGAATGGAAGGCCAAGGAGCGACTCGCACTAGATTTGGCGATGAAGATCAAGTTTACATAAGTTAGGCAGAAAATGCAAAGTTCCACAAAAGATCCAGATGAACGGCCAAGGGTAAATCCGAAAGGAAATCCTTGGTCCAGGAAAATGCAGAAATAAAGTTGCGGAAGGAAATTGTGGAAGTCCAAAATAGGAAAGTGTGATTCTGCATCCCACAATCAACAATGTGGAAACAAAGTTGTGAAAGTCCAAAATAGGAAAGTGCAATTCTGTATCCTGCATCCCGCAATCTGCAATATAAACGGTTAGGAAAGACTCCGTAAAATATCGACGGTGCGGAATAAAAATTGCGAAAAGGAGCTTGCGAAAAGTTGAAATGTTACGTTTTCGCATCCCGCATCTCGCATCCCACAAACTAGAGAGATCATATGGCCGAAGTTAGTTCCACTAAAAAGATCAATGGTGCGGAAAAAGAATTACGGAAAGAATATTGCAGAAAGGCACAAGTGTACAGTCGACATCCTACATCCCGCATCTTGCAATATGGAGATGGACGATCAGGAAAACCCCTGACGAAGATCAACAGTGGGGAATCATTGATGAGAAAATCTTGGTGCAAAAAGGTGATTTTGAGGTAAAAATTGACAGTTAGATCGACGGTTCTAATTGACTTAGAGATAAGATCAACAACTATCATTGGATCAGGAAGTTAATCCTGCGGAAAGAATTTTTGCAGTATGGAAACACCTACAAACGTTGGACAGAGGTGCGGAAATTGTTTCCAAGCTGCAGAAACGATTTGTCAGGCACGGGTTCAATGGAAGAACATGGAAGGACGTTCGGGAAGGTGTGATCTTCATATTTGAAAGGGAACAATAGTGAAAGGTGTGTTTTTTCAGTTTGAAGAGATGAAAATGTTGAAATAAGCTTAAACACTTAGAATTATATAATCAGCGGCTTGAGTAAGAAGGAAGTTGTCTCTGCAGTTCAAATTGCATGATCAGAATTAGAGACCAGTGGCTGTTACAGAATTTAGTGGGAGAGAAATCATGAGAAACATATCAGGGTGGAAGAGTGGTGCTAGGGCATGCCATGGGTCTACAAGGGGTCAAACCCTCCTTCAAGTCGTACCTAGATAACAAGGTGTCGTAGCATCCTTGTCTTTTGTAGCAGCAAGAAAGCCATAAGGGTGTTGTAGAATCCTAGTATATAGTACCACATGACTCCAAATCTAAGAGAATATTATCTAGGACTTCAAGATTTGAATGGGATACTTCCAATATCTAGAATGAAACTCAAATTGTCTTGGTAGATGACTTCAAGACCTGCAATAATACTCCATTAATGGTTGCACTAGCTTCATGAAAAAATATGTAACACAATTGCTAGGGGGGACATCACCCAAAGCTCAGTTGAGGCACATCTCTCTACCACTTACTAGCAAAGCTCTCAAGACAAAATTACAAAGACCAAAAGTTGGAAGAGGGGTGTGGTCTCATTCCCTTATACGCAATTTAGATTCATGCTCAAGACACCTTGCGCAATGCGCCCTGATGAGTGAATGAAGAAACCTGCTTTCTTTCTTGCTTTTTCCTTGACATGCCTTTTCTCCCTTTTGGAAAATGTGCCTTACTACTTTTATACTGAATAGCCTTTATCCCTTTTTAGAAACTGTGCCCTCCAAGAGTTGCATGATTTTCACCCTAACAATTTTTCTGTACTTTCCTGCTTTATCCTTGTTTTTTTCTTCCGACTGTTTTTGGTATGCTTCTATCTTCTTTCCTATATTTTTAGACCTTCTTGATTTGCTCCAAGTTTCCTTTTTTGGTTGAAAACCAAATTGTTCACATGAATTTATGTGTCCACGTTGTCACCTAGTACATTTACTTAGTGCAAAATTTAATTAAACCATTATGAGAATAATTTAAAATAAAAACTTGCACCCTATGTCTAAGAAGTTTCACAATCATTTTTTTTTTACAATTAACCCCTCCTATGATAGAATTACTAGGGGTTATGAACACACAACATTAATTAGGTCACTTGGGAGGGACATTTCAGTCCTCCCTTACCAAAATTCGCTTGTCCTCAAGCAATTGTATTCCAGTGTGTTGCAACACCTGTTCATTTTCCCATGTGGAATCCTCATTGGGTATCCATTTCCACAAGAATGAATACTCCTTGATGGTTTTATTCCTTATTCCTCTCTCTGTAGCCTACAATATTTTATATGGTACCAATATTAACTTCCCTTCATCATCCAAGGGTAGAAGTTCTACTGAAACTATTACTTGTTGCCCAACTTCCTTCTTTAAACATGAAAGATGGAAAAATTTATGTACCTTATTATTTTTGGGAAAATCCATCTCATAAGCAGTTTCACCTACTTTCCTCACTATTCTGTATGGGCCATAGAACCGTGGTTTTAACTTTTGAGCACCTTTACTCTTCAAAGTTGACTGTCTGTAGCATTGCAATCTCAAATACACTAAGTCATTCACCTAAAATTTCCTCTCAGTTATGTTCTTATCTTCATATATTTTATCTTGGTTTTGAGCAGTCTGCAAATTGTTCTTCAGTGCTTTCAAGATATCTTGACTATCTTGAATCTAGTCCTTAGCTTTTGGTGCTCTACTTTCTTGAAATTTTTATCCACGTAACTTGTAGCTTCATACCCATACATGGCCTCTAAGGGAGGCATGACTATTGACATATGATAAGTAGTATTGTAGCAAAACTCTCCCAAATTCAACCATTTGATTCGTGTCTTTTGTTGTTCTGTGACATAATTTATGAGATAACCTTCCAGCCACTAATTGACCCTCTCAATTTGGCCATCAGTTTGGGGATGATAACTGGTATTGAGAGTCAATTATGTCCCCACCAATTTGAATAATTATTTCCAAAAAGCACTAGTAAACTTACTATCTCTGTCACCGATTAATATTTTTGGCAATCCATGTAATTTGAACACCTCCTTAAAGAAGAGTTCAACAATTTGATTTCCTGAACTAGTTGAAGGGACAACAAAGAAGTGTGCAAACTTAATTAGTCAGTCAACTACAACATATATGCAACCCTTACCTTGTACCATGGGTTGGAATTCCTTGGCATAATGGATTGTCTTGGATGGCATTGATGGTTGTTAGAATGTAGTACAAGCAATGGGATCCTAGTATTGCTTGGTTCAAACTCTGCTAGAGTAGTAATTTGGTTGTTGGCTTGAGAGAGTGAGTCAAACTTCATTTGCATGAGACTGTCTATGTACAATAGTGGTTTGGAATCCTATGTGGGAAACCATTTGATGGATGGAATCGGTATTCTCATGCTTGTTGATTTAGGAGTCTTCAAAACACTCTCTTTGTTGATACTATGCATGGTAGAGGTGGATGCAGAAGGCACCCTGCATTCCTCAAAATCATTTGGGACCCTGGGATCATCTTCAAACTCGATGGTTTCAATTGGTTTAGTGGCAGGATAGTTGGTTGGATGTATTTGCCTCTTGAGTGGATGATTATGATTAGAGTCATGCATCAATAGCATGAAGGACCCTCTCATAGTTTAGTTGGGTTTTTTAGCAACACAATTTTTCTATACATTTCCATCAGTAGTTTTAGGATGATTGGACCATTGGTTGAGCAGTTGCAGGAAAAATACATCATTCTTGTTGGCCACGATTAGAAGGTTTCCTATTACCATGATTTGCATAGATCATGTATTGAGTATTACATATTTCACTTCCATTCATTTGGTTTAGACCCATACATTTTGGTGAGATCCAATTGTGGTTCGTAGAGGTGGTGATTTGATTCATCACTAAGGTTAGAGGTAGGGAATTCATGTGCATAATTGGGATAGTGATGTATTGATACTTCATGATTTACATTTATTAAGGACAAGCAATCTTAGGAGGGGAGGAATTGTAATGTTCCCAATTTTTTCTATGGACTTAGTAAGGTCTTTGGCCTAATTCACCTAGTCATTTTCTCTTGAGGAATGATCTGGAAGGTGGAAAAGGTTTATAATTTTCCTAAGTATTTTTTCCTAATGTTAAAATTGAAGATAAATGGGAAAAGGTGGGCCACATGGAAAGATAAAATTCCTAATTCAAGTTCCTAAGGGAAAACATTAATATTTTTTCGAATGATTGGCCAACATAATTTTGGATAAGTTATTTTAATTAATGTTGGTCTAAAAATGTAAAATAATAATTATTGATGAATTGATTGGGTAATGAGAGCACATAAGAGTTTAGGTGGAGCCTATGTGTTGTATTCCACAAGGAGACTAGAATAAAAGTAGTGCAAAGCAATAAAGCCTATAAAAATATGGAAAGCAACATAAATGTAGACAAGCACTGAAAAGCAGGAAAGCAATGAAAAGTAGGAAAGCGGCAGGAAGCAATGAAAAGTAGGAGTTTCCAAAAGTAGGAAAGGCTAGAAAGCAAGGAAAAAGTCACATAAAATTGCAAGTCCTAATTTAGACAAAGAAGGTGCAATGGATGAGGCCAGAGGTCCACATGGAATGCATCTTATCCAAGAAGTTAATAGAGTTTATAAAAATAGGTTGAATGCACCCATTGAAATATTTTGTTAGTTTTTATTGTTGAATTGAAGAGATCTGAAATTTTCAGGACTTGGGAGATGTTCCCCTTACCACTAGCTGGGATATGCGCCCCTTATGTTCACCATGCTAGTTTAGGAATCAACTAGAGTTTGAGGAGGATGGAATTCAACCTTTCTCTTTGATTTTCATGACAAGTATTCCATAAAATTGAAAGTCCACTTGTAATCTAGACAATGTGTTGAAGCTCCAGCAGTTTGAAGTCCAAGAGTTATGTGTAATTATCCAATGAGCTAGTTGTATTATTGAATAGTTATTGTACTTATCCATTTTTATATGGCTTCTATCATTGTAGATCTAATATGTAATCCATGCCTTATTGAATGATAATATTTAGTGTTTTCCTTTCATTCTACAGAATTTTATATTCCATTGTATCTTTTCTCCTATGCTCTAGTTGTTGTCCAATTTTGACTACTTTATATTTTTGAAGCAATATCCATAGTTCTGAATCTCCAAAACACATGAATACACAAATTTGAACCCATCCCAAGACTCATACTTTATATTTGTGACCTTATAGTGTTGTTTGGATCTTGAACATTGGAAGTTTTGGAAATGAATTTAGATGTAATGTACCCAAATAGAGTTTCAGGAACACTAACTCAGTTTTGACTAGTTTGGACTGGGAATTTTAAAACTATTGGAAGGAAGAGTAACATTCCATATGAGTGACCCATCTTGAGGGGTTTAACCCATCTAATTTCATGAGATTGAATTTAGGAATTATGTGCACATGCGAGTCATCAAATCATGGACAAGTGGAGTGGAGTTGTTGATTGCATGGGCAGACCCGGGTTTACTATAATCAACCAACAGCACCCCTAGCTCACTGGCCCTTTCGGCGACAGACTACAAGGCGGCCTGAAGTCTCACCCGAAGTGAATCTAATGGGTTGGCCAAGGACTCAAGTGTCTTGGACCAGGTTCCGAGGCAATCCTACTAGTGTTGCGCAGCTCTTCTGGCTGGGAGCTCTCTCTCTCTGTGTCTGTGCGACGCACACCCTCCTGCTCGCGTCGCATGATCCCATCGTCGCGCAGCTCTTCTAGCCGCGATATGTTCCTTCTGCCACCATGCGGTCCTTCTCTATGATGCACACTTTCCCTGACTGGTGATATTTCCTGCCTTACCGCATCACTGCGCACTGTGCGACACATAGCTCCTGCTCAACGCGAACTCCTCAACCTGCGGTATCACGCACCACAGCTTCTCTGCCGATGCGATATCACCTCTTTGTGATATCCTACCTCCATGGTTTAGCGCACTTAGCGTTGCTCATGTCGACATGAAAGACTTAACATACAAAGCTATTCAATACTGCATTCAGGAACTGTTACACAAACATAAATGAGACACATACAATCATGCTAAAGACTGTTAACTTATGATTATCCTTCTGTGCTGTAGTGAACTGATTAATACATTCATCCATTAAACTGCAATGAAGTCCATAAAGTAACTGCGCAATGCATAAGTAAACATAACATAAATCAGTCACATAACACAAATTTTAACATGGTTCACCTCCAGGATGGAAGTTACATCCACAGAACTGTGTTTTCTATTATAGCTCAAGGGGAAGGTAAAACACAGTTCTGTTGCACCGCATATGCAGCTCAAGATCTTCTCTCTTAGATCTCTCCTCTCTCTATATTGCTCTCTTACAATATACTCTTCCCTCTCATTTGATCCCTGCGGATCGTTACATGCATGCTCTATAAGCGAGCTACTGGTTTCAGTAAGATTGCTATAGCTAAGACCAGAACCAGAGCTCGGATTTTACAACAGTCTACTTATCCTTATTACCTATTTCATTCACGACTATCTAACTGACTGATTAGCTAACCCTTTACAATACAAAATATATTCTTATATAGGCAGCCCGAAGGTCATGCCATTACAACATTGTGGGCCTATCCCAACAGTAACCCAAACCCTAATTAGTGACAGTCGGTCCTCTCTGTCCTTGAGGTAGCCGCTTTCCGTCACACCACAGCTCTCTGCAGTCTTCCATGCTTCCCGGCACTAACCATGGGTACTATGCACCGCTTCTCTGTTTTCTGTCCTTCGCCTTCAATGCTTGAGCCTCGTTTCTCCTTCTTATTTATGAGGGTTGCTGAGCCCTCCTGTCTTCCGCCGCTGCCTTCAATGCAGTGGGTGAGCTCTCCCTTCTCGGTCGCTCAGGTACCGTTTCCTTCTTTTACTTTCGTATCTCAAAACGTCACGGTTTTCGGCTCTGCTCTCCAGCTGGAAACGTGCTACGGCATTGTAGCTCTGCCTTAACTCCTTTTCGCCAAAACTTATCATTCCGCCAAAACTAGCAGCTTCTTCTGTAGCTGCGGGACCCTGCTCCAACAGTCCCCTAACACTTACTTGTGGCTCATCCTCGAGCCACCTGGAATGGGCTTCTCCTGCTGCAACTTTTCCTGCTGTAGCTTCTCCTTCGCCTCCTGCGAAGTTTTCTGCAACTTCTGCCGAAGTCCTTCAACTTCATTCTTCATTACCTCGACACGTTCTCTTGGAATTTCGGTAACTTAGTTCACTGGGCTCTCTTATCCTTTCTTCCCATAGTCGCGGTTTCGCTCTCTTCGCTCCTTCTTCTTTATGAGCGCTCTAGTGTTTGAGAAGTGTTCCACATATATCCTTTCCTTTTTATCTGGGTTAGAACTTTTATCACAAGGAAAATCTGTATCTTCCAGCCTTCTCAAACATTTCCTTCCATCTAGAGCCTTATGGATGGAGAAGAAGCAACCCATGAACTCCGCTTCGAGAACAAGCCTTTGTCTTCGTTCTGGAAGTCTCCCCTCGACTGGGCTTGCAGTCTTCTTCCACTTCTCTTCTCTTCGATGTGGGCCAGATCCTCCTGCTGCCTCTGACCCTCAGGTTTCTGTTTCAGTACCTTCACAATCTTTCGTGCTTCTCTTAGCTGATCACATAGGTCAGCGACTTTCTCCCGTTGCGTTCTTTTTCTCATTTTTACCTTCCTCCTAACGGGAGATTTCTTCTCGTCATTCTTCAGCTCTGCTTTCTTATCTTCAGTGATTGGCTCGACGTTCTTCTTCTCCTTAGCAGAGACTTTAGTGACAACTTCTACTTCTGGCGCTTGACTCTTCATCCTTAGTGACTGTTTAACTTGTGTTGTACTTACTTTCTCATCCCTGGGCGACGTCGTCATGGTGGATCTACGGTCACCAGGGTCAAAATGTCTCAACATGCCTTCTAGAGGTCCGTTTTTAGTCAGAATCCGCTCGGCTAAATACTCTGAGCGTGCAGTGGCTTCGAAGTCTGGAAGTCACTGTACTCTGCAACTTAATTGGCTCTGCACAGGGGGCACTTAGCACTACTTTGAATAGCTCTCGAGATTTGTCAACTGTACCCTTCCTACTTGAAGGATGTCTGCTTTTATGCCAAAGTCATACTACCGGACGCAACGGTTATCCTGGGTCACACTCGTTGGTCATCATAATTACCTGGACAAGACCCTACCCGTCATTCTAATCCGTCATAATTGCTGAGATCTGATCATATGTCCCTCAAAGCGTGCATATACAGGCATCGGTGTCATCAGAGATTTACCAAATCTGGAAAAATTTATTATACTGCTGCCAAATCTACGGTAGGGGATACCGGTCATTTCTTCATTAACTACCTGTCAGGCAGTGACTTGACTAGCCCACTGTCGGTTGCAAACTGAGTACGTGGTAGGGGGAAACATCTTACTGCTGCGATGCAACTCCGCATCACCTGCGCGAACAAACAGTGTTAAAAATTAATTTTTTTTTTTTTTGACTCCTCATTCCTCATTCTTAGAAAATTTCTACCAGTGTAGACTCATTCTCGGTGCGATGCCTCCTTTCAACTACACTAGACATCTACACCGTTGCGGCTGGTTTAAGCTAGGGCTGAGAGGCGAGGTGGCTATCACTATAGAGTTTAAGCCTACTGCCATTGATCCATGTGGGAAAAAGCTCCCCGTTCAGCTGGCTGAGCTGAACGACACCTCCCTCTGTGACTTGCTGTATCTGATATGGCCCTAGCCAATGTGTCTTAAACTTCCCTGGGAACTTGATGAATTTGCTGTCATAGAGGAGCACCAGGTGTCTGATCTGAAAAGTCTTATTCTTAATGTGTCTGTCATGCCAAGCTTTTTCTTGGGCCTTCTGCACTTTCTGATGGAATCCAACGATGAACCTGTCTTCTTCTAGGGAAAGCAGCTGTGCTAGCCTTGCTTCGACTGTGTCTGTATCATTCATCCCGGTAATCTGAGCAATTCTTAAACTGGGAAGAATGTACTCCATAGGCATAATAGCCTCCTATCCATATACTAAGCTGAAAGGTGTGTGTCCCATAATTTTTTTACATGTGGTCCTATACGCCCATAAGACAGCGTTAACTCTGAGGTCCCAATCATTCCTTTGGCTATTGCAGATCTTAGTAAGAGCATTTTCTAAAATCTTATTGAAGGCCTCCACTGTACCATTAGCCTGCGGGTGGTAGGGAGTGCTCTTATGGTGTTGGATCTGGAATTCTTCTGTTAATGCTTCAATAGTACTGTTCAAGAAATGTGTACCTTGGTCACTCATCAAAATTACTGGGCATCCAAACCTGCTGATGATGTTTTCAAAGAGGAACTGTGCAGCTGTAGCAGTATCACAATTTCTTACTGCTTTGGCCTCTGCCCATCTGGTGAGGTACTATGCTCCGGTGATAATGTATCTCGCACCAGTGCGCTTTCCTGGTGGGTTGATGGGACCCACAATCCTGCCTCCAGGATTTTCTGCGCATTCGGTTTTCCTGCGAAATGTCCTCCTACGGTTCCTGAATGAGCCTCTTTGATAATAGCGTTTTTTTCGTGCGGCATCACGCATCTGCGAAGAACTTCATCCGGGCCTAACTTGTATAGGTGTCCTGCGATGAGGGTGAATTCTGCTGCTTTAACAACCAAATTCTTCTTTTGCTACTTAGTAAACTCGTGAGGGGCTACTCCTGTGGTGAGGAATTGAATAATGTCAGCATAGTACTCATCTGCGATCTGTATGGAAAACAGCGGCGCATCTGGCAGATTGTCTTCTAGGTTACTGGGCTCTTCTCCTGATTCTAACCACGATAGATGATCCGGTCCTGCATTCAGTATTCCTGGTTTCACAATGATTTCAAAATCATACTCCTGGAAGAGGAGTAACCATCTGCAGATTCTCCCCCCTAACACTGGTTTATTGACTAGGTACTTCAATGCAGAATGGTCAGTAAACATTTTAAACGAGGCGCCCAATAGATAATGCCTGAACTTCTGCAGCACATATACCATAGCTAAGCCCTCCCTTTCTGTTGCGGTGTAGTTCTTTTCCGCTGTTGATAGCTTTCTGCTGGAATATGCGATGGGATGGTCAAGATCCCCTTCTCCTGGCTGTGTCAAGACGACTCCTAACGCGATACCGGATGCATCGACATGTACATGAAATGGCTTAGTCCAGTCGGGAAATACTAGGATGGGTGTTGTAACCATCTTCTCCTTAAGTATGTCGAGACTCTGCTGGCATTCCTCATTCCATAGGAATTTTACATCTTTCTTTAGCAATTTCTCCATCGGCGCTGTAATCTTTGCGTAGCCCTTGATGAACTTTCTGTAATACCCGGTATGACCAAGTACTGTCCTCAGTTGCTTGACTGAGTTAGGTGCTGGAAGGTTTACAATGATAGCGATCTTGGCGGGGTCTACCATCAAGCCTTGTTTGCAAATAATGTGGCCCAACAAAATACCAAATGGTGCACAAAATATACATTTCTTCAAGTTTAGAGAAATTTGGTACTGCCTACATTTCTCTAACATCAGTCTTAGATCTCCTATGTGCTTATCAATTAACCCAAATACAGTCCAGTCATCAAAATATACTTCTAAGAACTTATGGATGTATTCTTTAAATACAGCAACTACTACTCTAGAAAATATAGCTGGTGCATTCTTAAGACCAAAGGGCATTACCGTATACTGGAACGAGCCCCATTCTGTTGTAAAGGTGGTCTTGGATCGATCTTCTGGATGTATTCTGATCTGGTGGTAGCCTGAAAAGCCATCAGTGAAGGAGTAGTCCTCCTGTCCTCCCACGTTGTCTAATACTTCATCAGTGAACGGTGTTGGAAATGGATCATGGAGTGATGCATCGTTGAGTTTTCGCAGATCAACACAGATCCTGGTGTCCCCTTTTGTTTTATTCTCTTGCACTACCATAGGGCTAACCCATTCACTTTCCTCAACTGGCTCGATGATTCCTGCTGCTAGCATTTTATCAATTTTGTCCTTTACTTTTTCTTTGTAGCGCGGATTCAATCTGTATGGGTGCTGCTTAACTGGTCTAGCATCCTCCTTTAATGGTATCCTCATGACTCCCAGGTATCCAACTATTCCCTTCATCTCTGTGAACTTGGTGGGAAATAGGTCCTGATAGTCATGTAGCAGATCTGCAATCTGTCCGACTGTTTCATCATTCCAGTAGTCTCCAATAGAGGCAAACTTAGGTTCTGCGTCTGTGCCAATATTGATCTTTTTAATCTTAATGGGATCGGTGATTGCTGGAATATCTAACTGTGGTCCCTCCACATCACGAGTCCCTTCTGATTCTGGAATATTGGTATTGCGAGGATCCTCATCTGCCTCCTCTGATTCTGATGCAAAATTATAGCATTCCAACGCCTCTTCTAGCTGGATAGTCCACTCAGGTTGGACCGGTACTGAGATGGTGCGATCCTGAAAAATCTTTGTCTTGATTATGTCTAGGGCCTGAGCAACACTTGGATGTTCGGACTCAAACGCAAAGGTGAGTAGGAAGCTGTCTATCATAAGTGAACATGTGGTTGTTCCCTTGCGCAGCTTAGTCTCTGTATACCAGTTCCTTGGAACTATGTCCAATGTGTGAATGAATCTGTGAACCCATTCATCCTCTGGAATGTTCGACCAGTTCTGTTCACATGTCTGAATATGTACCCTGGGGTCAGTTTCTCCTGTGTACTTCTGCTGGACATACTCTCTGTTGTCAAAAAATCTGATCGCCATCAGTCTTTTTATATTATCCCATGATGCGATATTCTCTTTATGCGCATACCACCATCTTGCAGGTGTAGCTCGAACTGCAAGGTCCATAGCTGCGATCCTCTGTTCATGGGGAATTTGTTGCTCAAACTGTTCAAAAAATTCCTGGATATCCGTCAGACCATGATATGATGGGGTCTCAGCGATCTCGGCGCCAATCCATCGCAGTGACTTACTGATAAACGCACATCTGCGCACTGAGACTTCGTAAAGTCTGTTCTGCCAGTTTTCTAGACCAACATCGGAATCCGATGCGCATGAGTTGTCGCAACGCTAACTAATGTTCCCTTCTACGGTTGGATTGATGTAGTCATTCTGGTTCGCAGTCATCTGGTAGAGGCTATCGATGTTATGTGCTTCCTTCTCTGCTCAGATAGGTTCAATATATCTAGGACCTTGGTAAGGATCCAGCGGTGCGATGACCCGGATCTGCGCATCCTCGAAGGTCATTTGCCTTTTCTTTAGGTCAATGACAGCCTTGCTGCCAATTGCCCAATCGATACTCAATAGTGCTGGATATGGTCGACTGTCACCAATGATTTCTATAACCTTGAAGTCCACAAAAGTACAAACTCCGTCAATATCAACTGGCACCTGCGGTATTCGACCCAATGGTGATACTCGTTGTTGATTAGCTAATCTCAGGTGGATAGGCGATAGGGCTAACTGAGGACTACCCATCTGTTCCCATGTCTGCTTAGTTAGAACATTCACCTCTGACCCTAGATCTAAGACAACCTCATCCATTTCAAACTCACCAATATGCGCTGTGAATTTCATCTCTCTTCCTGTCCTTGTATGTCGTGTAATATTATGGACAGCGCAGTGTGCATTGCCCGAGAGAGAGGGTTACTGACACTGATCTATCATACGTTGTAGCTCACCGACAACTTTGTCATTTCTCAGGAGTTTCAAGCAGCTGTGCAGGAAGGATTGTACACTTCCTGTCGATTCATCCTCGTCGCATCTTCCCGATGTGGTAGCCTGCTATGCCTGCTTAGGACTATCGCCACAAGGTGTTTGCTGCGGTATGCTCCTAGATGGCGGTACCTGTGGTCCTGATATTGTAGGTTCATCAAAGGAAGCCTTGGCTGCATGAAAGGTATCTTTATTCTACTGTAGGTCGAGTGTTGTTGCTTTACTAGGAGCTCTGCGCACCCACCCCTGACTTGTGTTCTTTCCGGTCTCCTGTGATGTGCTACTAGTGGAAGCACCGCTCCTAGTCACAATATTGAATCTTGGTTCTAGTTCTGCCTGCTCAGCAACGATAAGTTGGATGTTCTGGTGTGCGGCTGGTTTAGGATCTCTGATCTTAGCTATCAATATAGGACACTCTTCTATAGTATGATCATAATATTTGCAGTAGTTACAAGTAGTAGTGGCGTTCTGACAGTCCCTAGCATAGTGTCCTACAATTCCACAATTATAACAAGTGACTGGTCCATGACCTTGGCCAAAACCTCCTCCTCGGCCAAATCCTTCTCTACGTGTGAAGCCTCCTCCACGGCCTCATCCTCTGAATCCTCCTCCACGGCCTCCGTAAGTCTGATCCGGCTATGGTCCTGTTGCTGGACCCTGTGTGTCTGCTTGGACTCTGTACACATCATGTGTTCTTTATGACATGAGATCATAAGCTCGGAAGTCTTGTTGATCGTGCCTGATGGACTTACAGAAGATACAATATAGGTTTTTAGGTGTCTGTACATACTTTTGAAGCAAAGGGCATTGCTGAGGTGGATGTCCTTGTGTTTTACATATTTCACACCATGGCCCTTGCGTTTGTGGTAAGGGGTTAGGAGCCCCTGACGCTAAATATTCTGCAAAGACTGGACAGTTATCTTTACTATGGCCCTGTGCTCTACACTTTATGCACCATATGTCCTACATAACCTCTTTCCCTTTTTTAAGTTCGTGTATCTGTAACGTAAGATTGGCCAACTGGGTCTGTAGAGTTGTCATGCCTGTACTGGTTTCTGCTAAAGGTGAAGCCTCTAGTTTCATTGCCATCTCCAGCGCTTCACTTTGAGTAGTAAGTTTCTACTGCATTAGTGGCATTCTGATATGAGGGAGCAGCGCTGCAATAAACCATTCCTTATGCTGCTGTGGCGCAAACTCAAAACTTACTTGGTCTATAAGAGCTTTGAATTTCTGGTCAAAGTCCCATACTGACTCTGATGGTAGCTGCTTAATATCCTTAAGCTCTGTAATGCACTGAGACTCAGACTTAGGTTTCTTAAATTCTTTAATCATGGCGTTCTTAACCTGGGCTAGCGTCTTGGGTAATGTAGTATATTTTATGTACCATGTCAAGGCTCTGTCTCTGAGTGTGTTGACCAACTGTACAAGTTTAAGGTTATCATCATTGATTGTTTTAATGGTCCACATGGCTTCACAGAGGAACCAATGCTGTTCTAGGTCTTCTGCTCCTGTACCTTTAAAAATAGGTAGCTTCATGTCGTCTCCCATTCTATTTCTCTGTGGTGGGTTCTGACTGACTGGGATGCTACCACTCAGTGGTGTAGGTGAAGGTGCTGTAACAGGAGTAGGTACTGGCTGTGAGCTACTAGATGGAGTTCCTACGGGGTTATTCTGAGTCCCTGTCTGTTTCTATGGAGTATAGGGGTGGTAAGGGATACCCCCCTCTGGTTCTTCTGTGGTGCTAGGGCTCTGTTGTCTAATACTGTCTGAACTGTCTTCAAATACAGGAGAGCTAAAATCTACTTTCTACTTCTTTCCACTACGTGTTCGTCCAATGTCATCAAAATCACTTTCAAACTCTTGTGACATTACTATCTTTACTTATTCATCTGAGACTAGATCCATTGTTCCTTTTTCATATAGCAGCATCTTAAGGGACAAGTTTAGAGATCTTAGGTACTTACCACGATATCCTCTGAAGAAGTATCGTTCAGCTGCGCTGAAGCTCTTTCTCTGGTCAACTGCAAATTCTGTAACAAAGCCTTCTAGCACACTTGTCAGCTAGAAGTCCACTGCTCTCGTAATCGGATTGTCAAGGTTCTGCACAGTCTGAATCAGCTCCGGTGTCCAGACAATGTTTCTTTTCTTCTTGAATGTGTTCCTATCTGTCAACTTGGATAACCAGTCGAAAAGCTCATTTCCATAGGTTGCAAAAACTATAGCGTGTATGTCTGAAGCGATATGCTTTTCTAACCAGGCCTCTGTGCTCAGTTTAGGGCTTCGATTTTCTTTCTTGCCAAACTCCCTTAAGTCTGAATCTAGCCACTGGTGAAACTCTTCTCTGGTAGGATGCCAATAGAACATTAAATCCCAGTTGTTCAAACCGGCAACGGAACCATTTGTTGATTGCATGGGCAGACCTGGGTTTACTATAATCAACCAACAACACCCCTAGCTCACTGGCCCTTTCGGCGACAGACCACAAGGCGGCCTAAAGTCTCACCCGAAGTGAATCTAATGGGTTGGCCAAGGACTCAAGTGTCTTGGACCAGGTTCCGAGGCAATCCTACTGGTGCTTCGCAGCTCTTCTGGCTGCGAGCTCTCTCTCTCTCTGTGTCGGTGCGACGCGCACCCTCCTGCTCGCGTCGCGTGATCCCATCGTCGCGCAGCTCTTCTAGCCACGAGATGTTCCTTCCACCACCGTGCGGTCCTTCTCTATGATGCACACTTTCCCTGACTTGCGATATTTCCTGCCTTACCGCATCACCGCGCACTGTGCGACACGCAGCTCCTGCTCAATGCGAAGTCCTCAACCTGCGGTATCGCGCACCGCAGCTTCTCTGTCGATGTGATATCACCTCTTTGTGATATCCTACCTCCGCGGTTTAGCGCACTTAGCGTTGCTCGTGTCAACATGCAAGACTTAACATACAAAGCTATTCAATACTGCATTCAGGAACTATTACACAAACATAAATGAGACACATACAATCGTGCTAAAGACTGTTAACTTATGATTATCCTTCTGTGCTGTAGTGAACTGATTAATACATTCATCCATTAAACTGCAACGAATTCCATCAAGTAACTGTGCAATGCATAAGTAAACATAACATAAATCAGTCACATAACACAGATTTTAACGTGGTTCACCTCCAGGATGGAAGTTACGTCCACAAAACTGTGTTTTCTATTATAGCTCAAGGGGAAGGTAAAACACAGTTCTGCTGCACCGCATATGCAGCTCAATATCTTCTCTCTTAGATCTCTCCTCTCTCTATATTGATCTCTTACAATATACTCTTCCCTCTCAGTTGATCCCTGCGGATCGTTACATGCATGCTCTATAAGCCAGCTACTGGTTTCAGTAAGATTGCTACAGCTAAGACCAGAACCAGAGCTTGGCTTTTACAACAGTCTACTTATCCTTATTACCTATTTCATTCACAACTGTCTAACTGTCTATCCAAGCAACTGGCTAACTGACTGATTAGCTAACCCTTTACAATACAAAATATATTCTTATATAGGCAGCCCGAAGGTCGTGCCATTACAACACTGTGGGCCTGTCCCAACAGTAACCCAAACCCTAATTAGTGACAGTCGGTCCTCTCTGTCCTTGAGGTAGCCGCTTTCTATCACACCACAGCTCTCTGCAGTCTTCCATGCTTCCCAGCACTGACCATGGGTACTATGCACCGCTTCTCTGTTTTCTGTCCTTCGCCTTCAATGCTTGAGCCTCGTTGCTCCTTCTTCTTTATGAGGTTCGCTGAGCCCTCCTGTCTTCCGCCGCTGCCTTCAATGCAGTGGGTGAGCTCTCCCTTCTTGGCCGCTTAGGTACCGTTTCCTTCTTTGACTTTCGTATCTCAAAACGTCACGGTTTCCGGCTCTGCTCTCCAGCTGGAAACATGCTACGGCGTCGTAGCTCTGCCTTAACTCCTTTCCGCCAAAACTTATCATTCCGCCAAAACTAGCAGCTTCTTCTGTAGCTGCGGGACCCTGCTCCAACAGGAGTGATGTCCACTAGGATGGGATGATTCGTCCCCTTCCTTATGGGGAGTCTATTCTGACTCTAACTATCCTAAATATGGTGAAGGAAAGTGTGTCATGAAGTGGGCCATAAGGTCAGAAGGGACTCCATTTTGGTAAGATTGGCATGGATCTCATTGATATTTTGCTATGTAGATGAGTGGTTTTGTCCTAATTTGTGTTGAAACTCATCATATTATGTTTCCAAGTGGGATATTTGTTGGGATAGCTCTCCTCCTTAATTGTTATCCATAATGGGGATGGGTCCATAAAAAGAGTAACATAGGATTGTTACCAATGTAATCAGCTTGATGCAAGGATTCTAATAAGAAGGGTATAGATATGTGATTCCAATGGTAGGGTTACTATAGAGTGGTAACAAACCATAATTTTTTATTATTTAAATGATACTCTTAGTGAATTTCTACTCTCGCAACAATATTACTATGTGGACAAAATTCCAAATTCTTAATATTGCAATTTATGTAGGAATTTGGTAGACTAGTCACAGAGGACATGGTTTCCAAATTCATAAGGAAAATGAAATGATAGGTGCTATAACTCTTTGATATACCTATACAGTCCAATAGTATTACTTGGCCCAATATCTCATGATACTAACTAAGCAGGCTCGATCGTTCCCTTAGCCATACGATTCGACTACGGAGGTGTTAGATAGTAAGATTCTTTAGTGTTGTTCTTAATGTCATTATAACAAAAATATGACCCATTGGATTATCAAAATTTTGTTTCATGTTTCCTGGGGGATTTATGATACACCCAAGGGTACATGGAAGTAAAATTCCATATACAAATGCTATCTGATGCGATACTAATTGAAGGGGTACACACATGGGTTACAAAAGTGTCTAACCAAGTGAATCCTCTTGTATTTTCTACATGTGGTCTTCCTTAATCATATATTTACTCGTTTAATGATAGATCAATGTGTTATTTATAGACTTTGAAATATGTCTTTAATCTAAAACAAGTTCTCTAAAATTTTAGCTCAGGAAAGTGCTCTAATACCAAATATTATGTACCTTAATAACACAATAGGAAAGTATAAATAACATCATATAGAAACATTTTAGAATGAAATTTTCAAAATTACCCAATCAATAAATGATTGTAGATAGCCAAATACCATAATAGCAATACCCTTATTTATGAAAACAATGCTTAGTTGCCTCTTCGAGGGGAAACCTCCAAGAGAGTAGAGATCCATTCATAATATACTTAAAAATACATCTCATTACATTCCTTCTACTCTTTATATACTTATTAGTGAAGAAACTTTCTAGTAGTTGGAACCTTCTAGTAATCCTTATTACAATAGTTTATACCTAACCTTCTATGAAATTTTTAGTAAGCAAAACCTTCAAGTTATACTTCTTATAAATATTCCTTTCATACAATATCTACTTCATGGGCACTATTTTATATAGATGGTCTAAATACATAACAACCTATCTATCTATAGAAGGGGGTTAGGATAGGACCCTAACACTTTTGCTTACTCCTACTCCATAAGAAACTAAAAAAAAATTCATGTGATTTGATCCAAAATTCCTTTTGGAATATGAGCAATGGGCATTTAATAAATTGGAATACTCTCCAAAATAGCCTTGGCCATCACCAATCATGTTAGGATATTTAGACACTTGGTCTAATGCATCTTTAGGTAAAGTGTGTCTATTTAGTGTGCATATAATTATCTAATCCAATTGTCATGATTATGTTTTATACATAAAGTGATATTACAATTCAACTTCTCTTCGATATTAATGACTATATTGATTCATGTATTAACACACAATTACTCAATGATTTATATTTAAAGGGCATGGAGGGACATTTGCTAATGATTGATTATGGGAGATTCACGTTGTTGCAGCTGCAACTGTTTTTCCCCAAATTTCTTAAATTTTGGGTCCCTCCTCATGATTTAGCATTGTTCTTAAATCGTAGGACCCTGGAACTTATTGGTCGTGCTTTATTTTTCGAATGACTTTGAAAATGGATTGTCAGCCTGTTTTAAAAGTGCCATGTTTGAAGTTCGTGATGGGTCGCGGATGTGAGTCTGTTTTTCTAGCCGAGGATAAATCAAATCTTTTGTTCTTTAAGGCCGTCGTTGGGGAAGTGGAGAGGGTGTAACCTTTGCTGATTTTTTAAAGCTTTTCAAACACTTAATTTTTTCTGTTAAATCGGGCGCTTTTTTCCTTTTCCCTTCCGTCGTTGTGGCTCCCAAAGCGGATTAGCGTCCGAAGCGTAAAGAGCTCCGAATGCCGATGCGTGGTGACCCTTTTCATCGCAGACCCGTAGTTTTTCTCTTCCGTCGTTGCGGCTAGGAAAGTCATTCATATTTCGATTTAAAAGTCTTCTGACTTTCGACTAAATCCTTTTCCCGCCTGCGTTTCGTTTGTTCGTAGCTTTTTCTCTTCTGCCGTTGTGGCTGGGAAAGCCGTTTAGCCTCCAATGTTAATATCCTCCGACTTCTGGTTAAAGCTTCTCCCGCCCACGTTTCGTGTGACTTTAGCCCTTGTCTTTTTCGCCATTTCGGCTAGGAAAGCCTTTTCGCGTCCGATGTCAAAGCCTTCCAACTGTCAATTTAGAACTTTCCCGCCCAAGCCTTAATCATAACTCTTTCCCGATCAAGAGATGCACCTGGTCGTTTTCTTGTCGATTAGCTGTTTCAGGTGGTTAATTTTTATGTTTAAAACGCCATTCCAATGAATGACGCACAGTAATTGACTGCAGGTAAAACCCAATGGACTGTTGGGGAAACCACGATGTGAAGGCGTAGCTTGATCAAATCAAAACCGGTAGGGTCGCAAGGAAGACAGAACGAAGGAAAAGACAAAACCGAAAGCAACAAAAATGCAGACCTAAAAGGTCCAGCAGTTACTCAACTAATCATGAACATACGAAAAACGGATGGATAGCGGAATATGAAGCATCGAGAAACCGAAAGGTCATGCGTTTGGAGGGAAGCCCAAGCAGTCTGCAGTTATAGTTTAAATATTTGAAAGTAGAACTTAGACAGGGACTTTTTCCCTGGAAAAACTTGTAAACCATTTTCTTGTAAGAGGAACTATTTCGTTTTACAATCAGAAACTGCAACTTTTTCCTGCTGGAGAAAGCGAACTGTGGAATGTATCAATGTGATTAAATGAACAATGTTGAAGGGGAACTATTTCGTTTTCAGCTGTGTTTCATTAACTGTGAGAGTGTTTAACTTCCTGAACCTATGTTCTTGTTGAATGCTTTTCAGTATATTTTTGTGATTTTTTTCCACTGTGAGTAATAAATGTTGTTCATGAAACAATTGGCTAACTGGTTGTTCAAAAAATCTGCAATTGTTCATGTGTCTTGAAGGAAGTGTCAGCTATCTGTAACATTTCATTATGCATGTACAAAATATATTACTCACCAATGAATGATAATCCTGCTCCCTAGGGATAGTTTAGGTAGTTAGTTTTAATTTCTTATTGTATGTGATTTAGATGCTTGTGAATGCTAAGACGAGAGGTAAGAACCTGCGCATCACATTGTGACTGCTCCTTGCATCTTATCGCCCTGCATGGTTAATTAGGCACTTGCATATCATACATTAAGTCAAAAAATACAAAATATACGGTGGACCGGGCCGCAACCGGTAAAACCCTTTGTTTTGTTATTTGACCTACGGTAGGCGGACCGCAAACCGGATGGATTCCCCATACCAAACAGTCACAGGCTAGTTGGGAACGTTGACTGGGGAGAATCCCTTACTGTTGTTGCCTGCAAATTTCCGGGCCTCAACACATGTGTAAACTATTTTTCCTTTGCATTAATATATTTCTGCATGTGGCTGTGTTGGCTAGGGCCATGGACGGTTTCCCTATTTGAGGGTTTTAACCATCTAATACACTACCGTATTGATCTTTGATATGTTTGTGTAAGTAGTTTCCTTAAGATGTTTAACTTGTGTGGATATACCTTATTTATCAAATATGATATTAGAGTGCTTATGAAGAGCTACCTTTGTTGTTGATCAATCTCTTAAACGTGTTTCATTGCATGCATCAAAGAAATTTTGAAATATGTTATTTTTTAGCAATTTTTCGTCAAGAGAACCATTCCAGTGTGTTTAAAGCGTTGTTTTTAGTTGGAAACATTTTTTTTGGTTTCATATGAAAATGTTTTTGTTTTCCCAAGATTGACCATGTATATCATATATAGAGGTATAAAATTTTAGTTTAATTTTTAAAATCTCTTTAATATTGCTTTACTATTCCTTTCATTTTTCTTGTTTATATTGCTAGTTTGCTCCCTTTCTAGTTTGTGTATGCTCTTGTTGTGCACCTTGTGCAATCTCGACAAATTAGAAACAAAACAAATAGTGTTTTTTTTTTGTGTGTGTATGTTGTTTTCTCTACATTTTATGCAATCTCAACAAATCAAAAATAGAGACAAAACTTGCCTCTTTTGGGTAGACTAACAAGAGCTAAACCCAAGCTTCTAAAGTTGTAGATTTGTTTTTTGAAAAAATTCCTTGATTTTTTGTGTGTGATTGTGTTGAAGTTTTTTACAAGAAAAGAACAAGAGTTTTTAGGGGTAAGAATGCACTTTGAGGTTAGAAAAAGAAAACCCCTCTCCTTATTAACATCTTCTTTATATTTTGCAGTAACTCACTTGGTTAAAAAGTTACTTTATTAATTTGAGGCCTTGAGTTGAATCCTTTCCTTTCATAAAATAATTTTAGTATGCAAATTCAAATTATAAAGTAACTTCATTGTATATGCAATTTTTAATTATTTTATAAAGTAGGTCTCATCATGCACCCATCACCTTATGGTTTGACATCTACCTAGCATGTGGCACTTTGACTACTTTTTATGAATTCTTCAAAAGGGGATAATTTTGACATCTAAAGTCGGTTTTTAGTGCTAGTTTTTTTTAAATTGCTTACCTTTTTGAGAGATTTCCATCAAGACAATGAGTTTCCACTTTTGAATCCATGTTACATGCATATTATAATATGTCCAATCATGATGATCTCTTGCTTACCAATTCAAACTACTATTCACAAAAGACTTGTATAGATGATTTACTATTAAATAAAGGACTTTACTCGATTACTTTGTGAAAAGAAACTACCCCAATTATGCATCAAATAAAGCTAAATGGAATAATAAAAATGACGAGGCACATGGATTAATCATAATGTACGTTTTTTAGTGATTTGTGGTTTTACCTTCAAGGTGTTGACAAACTAAATGTAGATACCACTTTGTACCTTTAATTAGTATGTGGTCTTTTGTATTTGAGTCATACACACCCCAATATTTCATTTGTTACTAGTCTTGTTGCGTAGTATATAAAAACACCCCATCAAATCCACTCGTAAGGAACAAAAAAAGATATTTGGTATATTTGAAGTACATTTCAATTTGAGATACATTACACTTCAGGGAGGATTCTTTTGTTGATTGGTTTCATTGATTCTAGTAGGGTTGGAAAGTCTAATGATTAAAAGTCTATTGCAAGTTCTATTTTCAATCTTAGTTCCATATCTATAAATTATGCTTGTAAGAAGCAAGAATCCCTCTCTCTTACTTTAATAGAAGTAGAGTATCAAACAAATGTTAATGTAAGTAAAAAACCCATTGTGTCTTTGATATATACTTTTAGAGTGTGGATTCTAAAAACAACATCCAACCACACTATGATGTGACAATTAGAGTGCCATCAAGATTGTTAAATATCCAAATCAACATCATTGCAATAAACACATTAACACACACATGTAGTTCATCAGCAAGATTATTTAGGATTTCATTCTTGAAGTTCTCTTGATCAGTAAAATTTCATGGATATTCCACTAGAATAGTTCGTCACAACATATCTCACAACTTAGTTCTTTTTATTAGCTTATTTCCACTGAATGCTAAATAAGCCAGAACTAAAACAAGAATAATTAGAACTAAGAAATACACAATAACACAAGATATACCCTAGGAAATCCCAAAAGGGGGAGAAACCCAAACATAAATGAGGACTATGTATTACTCTTTTATATATAATGGAAATACAATGGAAATTGTACTCTCTATGGAGTTATATATGGCTCTATGGCCAGAATGGCTATTATAGGATCCCCTATTTCCTCTGTTATGCTCTAATATCCACAAGGTCATGTTTGTTGATCAAATATGGAACAATACCATAACATCAAAAGAATAAAGACCCTTCTTTTCCTTGTGGCCTGACATTTACATACCTTGATATCCATTTAGGGTTAATTTTAGGGATTTTGCATGCCCCAAATCCTAATTGGGGTTATGGTTTTGGACCTTCTATAATATTCTTGAAAGTACACACCTGACTAGCTTGACATTGTGAGAAATGAGAGCTGACGTGGAATCAACTCGGTACCATGGTGGTCAACTAGATAGGTTAATTAGCACGACGAATTCATACAGAATTTGTTTCAGGCGAGTCTTAGATTGTTGAAAAGGTATTGGAGTGTAGAATCATGTGAAGGGACATTACATAGTGATGGCCCCAAAAAAACATCATTTAGGACCTTAAATAGGGCCTATAAGGTTTTGGACCCCAAATCTGTAAAGTGAAACCTACCCCTAGAATGGGCCCCACAAGCTAATTCATCCAATATTTTGACCTTGAAAGAACCAAAATAAATGAAAAAGTATATATTGATCCATTTTGAATAAACTCTTTTCATCTAGATGTTCAAGTTCAAAAACAAATCCACAAAGTTTCTTATGAAAGCAAAGTTTTCCAAACTTCAATCTATGTTAGGAGTTCAAGAATTTGTGATTAAGGGAGGATATGCTATTATGCCTCCTTCCTTTTCCTATTGTGTCACCTTTGTAAATCCTTCAATCCTATTCCAAGATTTTATTAAGGGGGGATGTTAGGATATTTAGACATGTAGGAGTTAGTTAAGATCAACTTGGTCTAATCTGTCTTTAGGAGAAATGTGTTCATTTAATCTACATCGTAATTATCTAGTACGATGGTCATGATTATGATCTACACATAAAGTGATTTAAATGTTAATATTACCCTCAATACCCACAACTATATTGGTCCATGGATTAACACTTAATTGGTTCTTGATCTCTATTTAAAAAGTTTGGACAATCATTTGTTGATGACTAATTATGAGATATTTATACATAAACTAATTTTCCTTTGCATTAATATATTTCCTCAAGTGGTTGTGTTGGGTAGGGTTATGGTGTGTTTTCCTCCTTGAGGGTTTTAAACATGTAATACATTAGTGTACTAATATTTGATTTATTCGTGTGAGTATTTTCCTTGAGGTGTCTGACTTGTGCAGATATACCCTATTTATTAAACAAATTTTCCACCTATGGAAATCCATTTGTTACACCACAATGGGACTCTAGATTATATTTTGTTATAAAATCACTTCCAATTGGTGTATTGATAAAAAAAATTCACTAGGTTAAAACTCAAGTACTTTACACCTTCATCCAAAGCACCACCATTCATAGGGAACAAATTTGAGATTCAAAATTTGACCTGCTTAGTCGATTCATTATACATCAACAATGACTTTGACATGTTGACTTCCATTAATCTTGAATATTTACAAAATATATCTAATACCTCATAATATCTCATCTCCTTGCTTGAACCTTGACCAAAGATCAAATATGATTAATGAATAGAAAATATGAGATAACTACAAACTCTGATATTTTAATCTCTTTTCTTTATCCTCTACTCCTTTTCCCATATCATGTTTATATTATTTACATAGCTTGCATACTTACACATTTTTTGTATTATTGTCCCCTCCAGTAATCCATATAGCTCTACTCTTGAGCCTCCTTTTTGTGTAGCTCTTTTTCTTAAACTTTTATCCCATTTAAAGATTATAATTCTTCAAAAAAAAATCCTTACCTCCTCATTTTCAAACAAAGATTTATTCCTTATTTTACTTCCTTTAGATCTTCTTGTGCTTTTATTGCATGATTTTTCCCCTTCTCCTATAACCCTTTTTAGGCTCTTTAATTTGTCTGCAAATTGTTTCATGGCGTAATCATCTAAAGAACTATCTTGGGTCTTCCAAGACCTAATTAAAAGGGATCTAAAGTCATCTTCATGCATCCATGGATAGTTAAATTTGCATGGTGATGGAGTTTTCTATCTTCATGCTCATTTTCTAAAATGATAGGAAAGTGATCAGATAAACCCCATAGCCTGCCCATGATTTAATTATAAATAATTTATCTTCCATTAAATTTTCAGAAACAAAGAATCTATCTAGAATCTTATAATTTCCTACCCTACCACTCATAGGATTCCTTCACGTAGGGATTACTTTGACACGTTCTTTATCTATGAGGTTTTGTTCCTTAAAAAATGGAAAAAATAATCAACAAAAGCATTAGTTTTTGTTTCATCTCCCCAAATCTCCTTTTGGTTAAGGGTGAGATTTAGGTCACCTCCGATTATGACATTCTCCCTTTCAATAAAATAGAATGACCAATACTTTACCTGAAGGGTTTCATTTCCCAATATGGACCATACAAAATGATTAATTTATAGGCCTTCCCCATGTCCTTGGAATTCACTTTTTTTTTGTAACTAGGGGAATCAAAAACTAGGGACGAACTGGTACTCACATGACACGGAGTCCAGGGATCCAATCCCGCTACCACTATACCCCTAGGTGCATCCACACGGCCTGAACCATGGCACACGGGTAAATTTGGGGGAGATTTGAACACGAGACCTTCCATTTACAACCAATTTCAACAATTCCCCTTTACCCCTTGTTCTTCCCCCCCCCCCCGTCCCCCACTGGCGTCCTTGGAATTCAATTTAATAACTATACTTTCAAGAATTATTTTGAGGAGATTATGCCATTTTTTTGTTCCAAGCAATAACTAAAACCCGTCGACAATCCTTCAAAATACATTGAACAAAAATCCCTATATTTTAAAAAATAAAAAATATATATTCAAATTTTGAACCAACACATATTGATTCTTGAATGAAAAATACATCTACACTATAAATAACAGTGAGTCTTTTTAGGGATTCCTACATAGGAGCACCCTTGACCCCTCTTGTGTTAGGATTGATTAATCCTCCTTTGTCCAATATAGTCTATTTAGTCAATTTCCTAACTTAGGGAGTTACTATTAATGTACTATAGTGTGGGGGACACACCTAGAGGTTATTTTCCACTTACTACATGTGTATGCATGAGTTTATGTGCCTCTCGGACCAATCCCTACATTATACGATCCCACTATGAGCGCCAACACCAGCCTCCATCAGGTTGTTGTGGTAGGTAAGCAATTATGTTGAGTTAACCTCTAGTTACAATCAGTTAGATCACTTTCAGTTAGCCTAGCACCAGTTTTGCATGCATGCAGGGAGGGTGGCACATTTTTCCCACCTAACTCATCATTTAATTAATTGTAGATTGATTTAGACATACAGAGTTATACTAGTGAGGTCCAACAGTGATTTAGACAAACTGAGCTAGCTAATCAGTTAGTTAGAACTGATAGATTCAAATCCTATCTTTAGCATTCAAATTCTATTTACTATATAATAATTGTATTATTGATTAATGAATGAATATTAATGTTGTGATTATCTGAGCAATTCTTGTCCGATTTATCTTAAATGTGTGGCATGAATTTCCTGTACAGTGTACATTCTATTTGATTATTCAACTGCATAATTCCCTTCCTACAACTTTCATGTTTGCATGTAGATTAATGGTTAAAAAAATTAACATGGTATCAAGATAACAACAAACCTTGTTCGACCTCCATTGTGCACCAGAAGTAGTTGAGTTTCCACATAATTCCTGGAATCATAGCATTGCTCCCTTTGGATTATGTCCATAAAATTCTATCCAAGCATGACAGACTCTGAAAAAGTGCATATCTCGAGGTGGAAAGGTTTGAACTGACATATGATTATGAATTGAATTGGTTTTGCAATGTTCTTTGCAGGTATCTACGTAGCTTATTGAAAAATTGACTGATCAACATACATAAAGATGGATAATTCTTCATCTATCGTACCTAGAATCCTTACACCCTTAAATTACATTGATCGGAGGGCAGATATGCAAGTAGCCTTGCGCAAACTAGGCACTCGTATCTCATAAGACTCTACCCATGTGCACTCACATCTCCTAAGATATTGTGTTCCATCTTGAGAGACTAAGGACTCCGAAGCAAGATTGGAGCTTGAATATTTGTTTGGAAAACAAGATGAGCTTCAAGGGCATATTATGGAGAATGAGATCATTGCACTACAGCCCTGTAGTTTCAAAACTATTCAACAATTATTTACAAAGTACAAAGCACTAGTACCGCAATGCAAACAATGTGGATTAGAGAGGAAAGATGAGCAACTTGTGTTGTCAATGTTGAGAAATTTTGGCTTAGAGTTCTTAGTCTTTGTCTCTACATTCCATTCTGGAAGAGTTTCCATTCCAAAATGGAAGATGCCTTCTCTATATTCTTTTGTTGAGTCCTTGATACAAGAGTAAGACAAATTGGTTCAAATGGGAGTGATTCAAACCTCCAAGAATCAAGAACTCTTAGTAGCAGACTCAAAAAATGCACAAGCAAGAGGAAAGACAAATGGGAAGGAGACCAAAAACAATGATTCGAATCCAAAGGAGAATCAACAATATTCTAGAGGAGCCTTAGGTTCCAAGAAAAAGAAGAAATTTGAGAAGGCTAAATGTCCCTACTATATGAGAGGCTTTCATCCAGAGAGTCAGTGCATGAAGAAGACCATTGACCAGTTGAAAAAACTCCTTGAACATAACACTATTTCCCTTCCACAAGGTGCAGATATGTCTGAATATGGAGAGTGGAATGAAGAATATGAGAGGTTCCATGCTTTGAAAGCATGTTTCACTCAGTTAAAGGCCTATCTGATTGATTCAAGAGCATCCAACCACATGGTTTCCTTCAAATAATCCTTCACTACTATGGATCTATTAAGAGGACCTAGCATTCATATGGGGGATAATTCACAGATCCCAGCTATTGGGAGAGGTTATATTAAAATCCAGTATGGAGAGTTTAAGAATGTACTCTATGTGCCCTCTCCTGCAGCAAATTTGTTATCTGTTTATTAGATGACACATATTGGCTCACCAAAGCAAGTTGTTATTGGTCATGACTCAATGGAGATCTCAAATATCTCAATTGAGAATATTATAGCGAAGGTTTTTGCAAACCATGCCTCCAAGGCATATGAATTCTCTCACTTTCTGCCATACTCAGCTCGAATACAAACTTAGTAGCCATTCAAAAGGGAAGGTAAAAACTCTCTTCCATCTCCATTTCCAGATAATGACATGTTGTCTAATATTTCAGTTTCAGAAGATGAGGAACAATATCAACATGATCTTGATATTGAGATTGTACCTCAAGATAATCTAGATCCAGATCCAGGTCCAATTCCAAATTAAAAGCCTAACTGGGATGAAAAACTCATTGACACAGTTGGGAATGTTGTTGGGGATCCAGATGATAGAATATGAATGAGGTCCCAGTATTATAACGAGGATGTTGCACTCTCTCACAAAGCTTCGCTACCTATCGAGTGGTGCAACAAATTTCTAGAGAGATGCTACTTGATGATGAATATTGATCCACAATTGTCCCACTAATGAACAAAATGGATCATTCCACTCCTCATCCGGAAACAAGAGATAAAAGCAACATTCAGCAGATTGGAAGAAGATGGAAAGGTTCACATGCATAGTCCCGGGATGTTGATGCACAAAAGAACCAAGATTCTACATTACTACTCAACATAATTGCAGATTGCAGCAAAATTTCCCGATTCCTGCTTATTTTGAGGGGGGGTTTCCCATGAGGTTTTCCCCATTTTCCTTATTTTATTAAGCAATATTTTATTTCATTTAGATTGTATGGGTGACTTTTGGCCTAGTTGTCAGGGCCCAAGTTGTCCAAAGCTAGGATTGTGGGGGGGGGGGTAGGATTAATTAATCGTCCTTTGTCCAATATAGTCTATTTGGTCATTTTTAGTAACTTAGGGAGTTATTATTACTATAATAGAGTATGGGGGACACGCCTACAGGTTAGCTACCACTTGCTAAATGTGCATGCATGAGTTTATGTGCCTCTGGGACTAATCCCTACATTATAGGAGCCCACTATGAGTGCCACCACTAGCCTCCATTAGTTGGTTGTGGTAGGTAAGTCGTTATGTTGAGTTAACCTCCAGTTACAATCAACTAGATCACTTTCAGTTATCCTAGCACCAATTTTGCATGCATGCAGGGAGAGTAGCACCTTTTTCTCACCTACCTCATCAGTTAACTAATTGTAGACTGATTTAGACATACGGAGTTAGACTAGTGAGCTCCAACAGTGATTTAGACACACTAAGTTAGATAATCAGTTAGTTAGAACTGATAGATTTGAATCCTATCTTTAGCATTCAAATTCTATTTACTGTATAATCATTGTATTATTGATTAATGAATGAAGATTAATTTTTTGATTATATGAGCAATTCTTGTCCGATTTATCCGAAATTTGTGGCATGAATTTCATGTTCAGTGTACATTCTCTTTGATTATTCCACTGCATAATTCCCTTCCTACAAATTTCATATTTTCCTGTAGATCAATGGTTCACAAATTTAACATCTTGAATTAGGATATAATATAATAATTTAGGCACAACATTAAGGGTCTTGCCAATTCTAGGGACCTCATTTGCAATTACATATTTCCCTTCTCTTATTTTCATCTTTCCTTTGTATTTTTCTATGGCCATGAAATATTTCCTCCCCACTAAGCTTGTAATGTCTTGATTCATGCCTAGTCCTCCTACTGAAGCCTCAAAATATTCCATTGTTCCATTCTTAGACCTTAATTTATAATACGATTTCATAATAGGTTTTGGTACTTTTCCCAGCCTCTTTAATCAAACTCTCCAATTGACTTTCCTCTTCATTATAGGTTTTGATTTTTACATTTAGGGACTCAACCTTCTATTTTTCCAATAGTTCCTAAAAATTCAAAAATAAAACCTATTGCTTCATTTCACTTGGGGTTTGTGTCTTAGGCTTCAAGATATTTTTCTTAAGACCCCTTACGATCCTCATACATCTTAACATGAACAACCACGATCTACAAATCCTTCAATGTTTAAGGAAATTATACCCACATGTCCACCATATATTAGGCATACCTTGACTTCTATCTATTGGACCTTGATTAGGGAGAACCATATTTGGATCTTGAATTTTCTTTTTTCCCCTCCATGATTTTGAAAATAATTTTCTCAAATTTTGGAGAAATTGACAAAGGTTCCAAATATGACCTCTCTCTTGGAGAACTCCTTATGTGTTCCTTAGTAAAACATTGAGAGTTCCTAGTGTTTTTACTTCTTAATTATTATTTGTGTTTCTACCTTGTGAAATCCTTATTAGGGATTTTAAATTCTTCCCACAAAAATCCAGTTTAGTGACAGACCCCACATTTGAAAGGAATTCTCCATAAATCCATTTTTTGTGCTAAAAACTGAGACCCCCATTTTTATGTCCATTTCAATTGGCATACTTTCTCTTAGTTCCAACAAAAGTTTGAGAACCTTATAGTCTTCCTCAATCCAAATTATTTCATCCAAAGTGATAAATTTTCCCCACAAAATTCCCTATTCCTTCCACAATCTTATTATTCCACATCTCCATGGGAAATACAAGAAACACCACCCATATTTGTTGCATATAAGAAGACACATTTATGGGATCAAATATTGACATCCATCTTCTAATATTTAGGTGATATGGGCCCCAAATCCAATATTTTCCAAGGAGAAGATCCACACCCTTACTACTTTTTATCACCAAATAAATCTAACCATGCATCAACAAATGGAATACCGTAGAATAACCAAGAATTGATTTCTATTTTTCTACTATTCACGATTTAAAGGTTTCTTCTTTAATGAACTTCCCCATGAATTTCCCAATGAGAACCTTCTCCATTATCCCTTCAACATCTAATAAACCCACATACAACCCAACCACCATCTTAACTCTATTAGGTATAGTTCTAATGCACCTTGCTTTTCTTTTGAGTCTTCTTCCTTTTCAACATTTTCTCCTCAATAGGTTTATTTCATGTTTATTTTTATAAAATTCCTTTTGTTGAACCTACAAAACCATTCTTTGATTTTATTGAAGACTAAAAAATCTAAATATTTCCTAACCCTAAATTTGATCTCCCAAAAACATCATATGAATATGAGTAAACACCTATCAATGAGCCAAGATCCACCTAATGTGTTGCTGGTTGGCTCGATAGAGATGTGCATGCCTCCTTTGTATTGTAACACCACCAATTTTGAATTGGGATGTATTTAATCAAAACTATGTGAATGTTGTAAATATGATAGCATGGAATCCTAGTGCAAAGCTCAAGGCCAAGGCCCAACTAGTGGATGACTAGGAATGTATGATGTAAATACTTTATTTGGACCATATGGTAGGATTGCCATGGTAGCTCGAAGGATATGTAAATATTATGGTGGAAAAATAATAAAAATGGTCCAATGTGGTTGTGTAAAAATCATTTCAGGGGCTATGGTTCCACCAAAGGGGAAGAGGAAAGGGGGGCTATGGGAGACTAAATCATCTATTTCCAAGTGTCAACCTTAGAACTCGTCCAATTGCTTCCATGTGCCTTAAATAAGCCAATTAATGGCCTTTGACTCTTTAATCAAATCATTGAATGCATGTGTGAGGTTGGTGGGAAAACTCACCTCATGTAGTTATTGATGCATGGGGATAAATAAACATTTGTGATAGTTTTGTCAAATGTTAGAAGTCAATTTGCAGTTTTCAGAAGTCCTTTTCTTCTATGGTTAGAAGTTATGTCAGTTGTCTTTTCACCATCATCTCATATCCTTTGGATTCAACACTCATTCTATCATTATATAATTTATATCTACACTATGTAGAGCTCCCTCTGATTGTTCATGACCATTACTAGATTGTGTACAACCCATAAATTTGAATATTGAGATAGGGATGCGAATTTGAAGGGAAAATAGATGGTTGGATGATAGCATAGAGGTTGGGCAAGTGAGGAACCCTTACCCATTGAGTTTTGCTACTCAAATATGCTTGAGAAGCCATGATTTATGCTATAGGAGGTTCTCCAACAACATATAATAGGTTGGACTCTTACTACACACACCGGTAAGTACTGTAAGGGTTTGATTTCCCAAGGGAATTTTGGATCAGTGAAGAGGACTACCTTCCTTGAGTTGTGTGGGGAAGTTGGAAGGAGTGTCATGGCTATGATGGCCGAGTGAGATCCATGAAGAGCTCTAGATGAGCATTTGGCTAACATGGAGAATGCATTTGCATACATATTTTAAATGTTATGAATTTTTAATATGGCCATGGGGAAAAAATCAGAAGGCCATAATTCGTTCATATCCCCCTCTATTGGTTGGATTGATGGATGGGGACGTGACATCTACAATCAAATTCTAGTGCCTTTGGGTGATGCAAAACTTACTAACTGTCCTTTTTCTCAAGATTCATTGACATTTAATTGAACCAGATTGTTGGTGACCTTCTCAAATATCACATTTCCTTGACTTTCCTATAGCATTAAATTTCTCTCAATCTCGCCATAAAAGGCATTGTCATTATTTATAAAGTTAGAAATAGACTAATTTTTTACAACTTTCGAATGTGTTTTGAAGATCGAGGCGGTACTTGATGAGTCACTATCCCTGTAATCCACTAGGCCATTATCTTCTTTCTCCATGATGTTAATTATACAGTATAAAATTTGGAGCTTAATACTTAAGAGTCAATATGCATAAACCCTAAGAACAATTTGCATCTTTGTTCCTTCTTGATTTATGATCATACCAACCCTCCACCCCCCACCCAAAAAAAATAATGTAGACACACCAATGAATAAACACATGAGGCATTGTCTACCATGTACTTGTGTTTGTAAGATCAACAACTGTGTCTTTAGGAGTTCCTCCACAATGATGTTGGTTGTAGAATACAAAAACAAAGTCATGGTCCAAGGCAATGTACCTATATAAGTTCCATTGGACTCTCACATGGTTGACAAGTATGTTATTATTGGGGCAAGTGGGGGGTTTTATCTCCCCAAAGTGCTTTAGATATAATTTAACTCACATGATTGACAAGTAGGTTCTTATTAGGGAAAGTGGGGGTTGTATCTCCCCAAAGTGGATTAGATATAATTTGACATAGTAAATAAATTAATTTCTATCATACCATTCATCCTTCTTTGAGAAGTGGAGTTGTAGCAGAATATGTGTTTAGATCCATTTGACGTCAATGAAATAATGTTGGACCTGGAAATTTTTGGCATATCTGGAAATATTTTTTGGTGTGAACAAGGACAAGATGAAGTGGTCCGAGGAAGTAGGATCGACCCTCGACATAGCAGATAAGAAATAAGGAAATGGGACAATTTGACAATGTCATCCACAGAGTTAACGGAAGCAGTTACAATTTTTGTCCACTTGTAATTATGAGTCTAAGTAGAGGAAGTAGGAGGGTTGTGATTAAGTCCTATAAATATGTATTGGGTAGGGAAATTTTGGGTTAGTCAATTTGGAAGAGATTACTTAGTTTTTGGATTTTAAGTATTGAAAAAAGGTCCCCTTTTGGATATATGTCTATGAAGTTATTATATGAGTGATTCACAAGAATTTTTAGTGATGTATAGGATTAGTGCACATATCTATTGTAAAGAGAAGAAGAGAGAGAGATTGCAAGCTATGTTCGCAAACATGAAGTGCTTATTTACTACAAATCATGAATAAGAAAAGCACTTCCATATTTTTCTCTCATTTTGGGTTCCACATACAATCATGGTGTTCGATATGTGTGACTGATGATTGTATGTGTTGTGATCTCTTGTCTTATTCTGCAATGTCGATTTAATGCCATCTCTTGGGATTTAATATAAATGGTTGTGAATTCCATGTAGTTAATGGATGTATGTCGTAGATAATTTCTTTACTTTATGAGGAAGATAAATTCCAAGTTGAAGTTCTATTATGTTGAATGATACAGTCTTAGAACACTCCTCCTTCACTACTATATAAATCTAGTTCATGCAGTTCCCATAGGTACCTCAGGTGAGACTTCACCTACATCGTAGGTGATGCCGAAAGGGATGGTATCTTGGGGTTTGTTGGTGAATGAGTTAGTGAACATGGGTCAAAGTATATTTGATCAACCAAATGGTTCTGTTGTTGGGACTGAGGCCTGTGCCGAAGGGGGGTGTGGCATACATCTAATCCAGAGATCGAGGATTAATGGATCGACTAAAATATGAGGGAATTTGCTGAAGAATATAATAGATATCCACCCCTTAAATAAGAAGAGTGGATAATTAAGTATGCTTACTTAAATATTCATGAAATTTTCTTCATCGAATTCCCCACCATCTTAACTGAGTGGTTGTTGAGTTTAACCTTCCAAAAGAGGTGTTTTCAAGGGGGTTATCCTAGGGTTTGGATGCCTGAGTTAATATGGACCCTTAAAGGTGTTAATAATAAGATATATCAAGTTTTTTATTACTGGTTGGATAGTATATTGGAGGGGTACATTATCAATTTTGTTGTAGACACTACGAAGGCCTGCAATGTAGCAAAAAGAGAAATTTTAAAAGGATCACGAGGTAAGTACCTAAAATATTTAAAGGTGTGGATTAAAATGTTACTTTGTGAAAAAGGATTTTTGAGGATGAACTCTGAGGAGCAAATGATTTGTGCACGGTGCATCTAGGTATCTACTGGAGGACGGTCTAAAGGGATGTTTAAGAATTGATTGAGATGATAAGCATAGAGGAGAGTGAGATGGATGAAGAGTGTGGTTTTTTGCAAAGTGGGAGAATATTTCAATGAAACAAGAGAAGGAGGACTATGAAAAGGAGAGAGGGTTGTAGTGTCACTAAAGGACGAGACTACGAACTAGTACCACAACTCATAGAACATTCCTATGATATAGAGGAGGATGAAGAAGAATATTACCAGCTCATTTCAGAAGAAGAACCTACAGATCCATCTCAGACCAGAGGTTGCAACATATCCATGACCATTTAAATATCCATAAATTGAGGTAAGACATAGTAGTTCTCAATTTTTACAAGCAAGTGACAATAGTGGTAGCAGTCATAAATGATTCAACTAATAGCAAAATTCCAAGTGTTGCTCTTTTAGTATCAAGTCAGTTAGTACCCCTTAGGAACAAAATGGATGGGGATGATACGAAGTTTCATATTTTTCATGGAATTGGTTTGGAGGGTCCAAAACAACACTATTTTCAATGTGAAGCTACATGGACTATTAAGCAAGTGAAAATGGCAATGTGAAAAGAGAACAATTAGTCACTAGCTTTCAAGGTCGCACTTTGGACTGGTTCATGAATTTTGCAAATGTAATTATCGGGCCAATGCAAAAAATGCTCATAGAGATTAAGGATACACTAACAGATGAATTGTGAAATCTCAAGTCTAAGTTATACTATGTTTTAGAATTAAACAAATTAAGCAATTAATAATTGAATCCATGTGGGACTTCGACAAAAGATTTAAGACGTTGATGACTCATGTGAGTTTCTAGATGCTCAATGTTCAACATAAGAAATGGTTCATAAATGCATATTGCCACATATTAGGGTTCCATTTATGCAACATTAGATTGCATAAAAAACTGAGGCTCTTGAGCTCATTGTGAAGCTAGAACCATTACTTATCGGAGAGATTGGTGCAAGTATGGCTCAAATCTAGTTGCATCTGGAAAACATGTCATTGCATATTCAAGATATTAATAAAGGAAAAGATATAAGAGAATAATTTTGGTGGGAAAGATGTAAAACAAAGAGATGCCATAAGGATCAATGCCAAACGCTCCAAGGAATATATGGCTACAGGAGCTCCTAATCCTTTGAACCATGGATCTAGAGTTTGGTGTGGGATGTGTCAGACTAGGGAACATCAACCAGAGGAACTTGTTCTTAGTACTTTTAGGAACCTATTCTAAAAATTATCTACTGCAGAAAATTATTAGTACTCTTCGGAATGTATTCTAAAAATTCTATAGATCAATGGGTCACGATGAAAAATATTGTTGAGCTTATCAACTTCTATTGGAATGTATAGCAGAGGCATATCAAATGAAAGGGGAGGAGCACATTGAAGGAAGTCGTGTACATCTTAATTAGTCACGAGGTGGATTATGTTGTCATGGACAAGGAGGATTTGGTCGAGGTATAGTAGGTCATTTGTTACAATTGTGGTCAATCATGACAATTTGCTAGATATTGTACAAACTCATGCTTGACATGCACGTATTGTAGAGCATTAGATCATATCATTGAAGAATGTCCATAACTCATAGAAAAATAGAAATTCAAAGGAAATCATAATTAGAACCATTTTTTTTATAATATCTCAGTAGAACCAAGAGAGAGGCAACCTACTACTGTTGTATTTACACAAAGAGGAGCTGCCACAAGTTGATAAGGGAATACCTAGTTACTAGTGTAACCCGATAATTAAACCTTCCATGCAACAACCATTACCATTTGAGGTCTAGAAATAAAATCAGTTTTTATTCAAATCTAGGAATGATTTTATGCTAAATCAAAAAGAAGCCTTGACATTTTCTCCACTTCCATTATATGATGAAGTCCTTGTTTACGACATACCGCTTCATTTTGACCGATCATCTCCAAAGAAATTTCAAGGAAAGGGATGTGCCTTTGAAATATTTTTGAAGAGTTGTATAACTTTAATTAAAGATGAATATGCATTAAGGGAATTACATAGTCTACTTGATTAATCGGAAAGATAACCTATGTAGGAAAGGGTTGTAAATCATGTGCAAAAGAAAATGAAAATTGGAAGGGAACTACAACTAAATGCACAGATCGGAGACTATGACATGGATTTTGTCTTTCTTGATCTGGGGTCTGATGTGAATATCAATACAAAAAAAACCTGGGAGAATTAGTGTGGTCACTTGTCCAACTGATATTGCCCAACCAACAAAAAGTAATCCCATTTGGGAGAATGGAAGGTGTTCCTGTTGAAGTGGAAGGATTACAAACTTTTGAAGACTTTGAAGTTATAAATATAGTTGATGATACCAGTCCTGTGTCACTTGGTATAGATTGGGAAATTGAGAACTAGATTGTCATAAATTTTAAGAAAATATTGTTGACGTTTGAGAATGGAGATATTAGAGCTGTTGCACCTTTGGATTCCTTAGAGGGGCGTAGGTATGTTGAACCTGTTGGGGAGGAATGTGATTCTCTTGATCTAGAGAATATTTATAACATTACTTCAAGAATAATTGATTATGTTAACCCTACATTAGATGGTACATTGAGTTGGCAGCGCATTAGTCCATGTTCGTCGTATTCTGATGAAGCTCTAGAAAATTGGCAGAACATGTTACATGAAGTATCCATGAGGAGATGTGTCTCTATTTTAAAGTCAATATGTTGGATTGGAAAATAGGTATGTGATAGGCCTACTTATGAGGGATTACCTAATTTATATGCTTTTATTACATATTTTGAAGTCAAGGTTCCAAAGAAACAATGAGTATTAGCATTCAATGTAGCAATGCAAGCCACCCCAACCAGGTGATGGGTTGTCCATAAAGAACATCTATAGACTCGGTCGTAGTCTAAAAGAATGATAGAGATTTAGTTTGGAAAATGAATTTCATATTTTGCGGTAAAATACAACGGGTTAACTAGTCAATAGAGCATTTGAACACATGTTTTATGTCATGGGGAAATATACCTAAGCAATATATGGTCCATATGTTTATACATACACTCAATAATATACCTAGAAGTTGGTATACAATACTGGAATTTCAATGAAGTAAAAAAAACTTAGACGATCTGTCTATGAATTTCATACGCTCATTCAACTATGAATATGAGATCCCAATGGTAGATGTAACCCTTCAAGTTATCAAAGCAAAGATCTTTGAAGAAATACCAGTACCATTATCTAATATGCCACAGTGGGTAGTGACACTAGAGAAAGATTTAGAATTGTATCATTTTGCTTCAGACACAGATGATGATGATCTGAGAGATGTGCATATCCCAAAAACTAAAGGAAATCAAAATCTGGAAGCCCTAAGATCATATCTAATAAATTCTTAAAACCCTTGAAGACAAAGAAGGTAAATATTGGTTCAAATTAAAATCCTAAATTTGCTAATATTGGGGATTATTGGGATGATGAGACTATAGGTAAACTTACGGATTTACTCCATGAATATCAAGATTTATTTCCTACTAATTTTTGATAAATGAAGGGCATTGTTGGGGATTTAACAGAAATGAAGATTCAACTTGTTAGGATTATATAATCCTCCCTTGTCCATATATAGTCTAAATTATCATCTTTCCTAACTTAGGAGTCATTTGCTAGAGTTTGGTGCCACCATTATATTGGTGCCACTAGTGCCACTAGTTCCATTAGTGCCACCAATGCCAATGGTGTCATTGCTGCCATTGGTGCCACCAGTACCAACCACTAGAGTGTGGGGAACACATATAAAGGTTAAATTCCACTTACTGCATGTTCATGCATCAGTTAATGTGCCTCTAAGACCAATCCCTACATTTTAGGAGCCACTATGAGTGCCACTAGCAGCCTCCATCAGTTGGTTGTGGCAGGTAACAAGTTATGCTAAGTCAATTTTCAGTTACATTCAGTTAGATCACTCTCAGTTAGTCTAGCGCCATTTTTGCATGGATTCATGGGGAAGTGGTGCCTTTTTCCACCTACCTTGTCAGTTTAATTGGTTTAACTATTTTAACTTATTGTCGAACTAATTTAGTTATCCAAAGTTAGACTAGTGGCTCCGATGCAGTGATTTAGATGCTCCTATTTATCCAATCAGTTAGGATTGAGTGGGTAGATTCGAATATTATCCACATGATTCAGATTCTCCTTATTGTAACATTGTTGTATATTTCTGAAATCAATGAAGATTAATGTTGTAATTTATTGATCAATTCTTACCAGTTTTATTTGAAATGTGTCTTGTTCAGTGTGCATGGTTCTTACTATTCCACTGCAAAATTCTACCTTTCAATTGCACTCATTGCCTATGGATCAATTGTTCAATAATTCAAACATGGTATCAGATCCTTGTTCATGTTAGCAAAAATTCTATTCGACCTCTATTGTACACCAAAAGCAGCTAGGTTTAAACATAATTCCTACAATTTGTGCCTTGCTAACTCTGGATTCGTCCAGAGAAGTCTCTATAGGTGTGACAGACCTTGAGAAAGTGTACATGTCGAGGTGGAAGGCTTGAAAATGGCATGATTGTGAATTGATTTTGTTTTTTGCAATGTTACTTGCAGTTACCTGCATAGCTTGTTGAGGAATTGATTGATCGACAAGAAGATTGATGGATCCTTCTGCTCTTGTACCCCGAATCCTTACACCCTTCAACTATGTTGATTGGAGGGAAGATATGCAGGTCTCCTTGCACAAGATTGGCTTGTTTAGGATGACAATGGGTAGAGAGATAGAGCCCCATTACCCTACTGAGAAAAAAAAGTTCTTGAATCGGTTGGATGAAGCCTTTGGCTTCCTATGCACTCGTATCTCCCAAGATATTTTATTCCACCTTGAGGGACTTAATACTCTGAAGGAAGCTTGGGAAAATATTGAATCTTTATTTGGAAAACAAGATGAGCTTCAAGGGCACATATTGGAGAATGAGCTCATTGCATTACAGCCCAATATTTTCGAGACTATTCAACATTTTTTCACAAAATTCAAGTCACTAACACTGCAATGTAAGCAATGCAGAATAGAGAGGAAAGATGAGCAACCGGTTCTATCAATACTAAGCAAGATTGGCTCAAAGTACTCTATCTTTGTCTCCACATTCCATTTCGGAAGAGCTTCCATCCCCAATTGGAAGATCCCTTCTCTATATGCTTTTGTTGAGTCCTTAATAGAGGAGTGGGATAAATTGGTTCAAATGGGAGTGTTTCAAACCTCAAAGAATCAATCTCTTCTAATGTCAGACTCAAACGATGCGCAAGCCAGAGGGAAGCATAAGGGGAAGGAGCCCACAGCCACTGATTCAAAGCCAAAAGAGAACTAGAGATATTCTAATGGAGCCTTGGGTTCCAGAAAAGAAAATACTAAGCGTCCATACTGTATGAGAGGATTTCATCTAGAAATCCACCGCATGAAGAAGACTCTCGACCAGTTGACAACACTCCTTGAACAGAATAATATTTCCCTTCCACAAGGTCCAAAGATGTTTGATGCTGGAGAGTATACTGAAGAATATGAGAGGTTCCTTTCTTTGAAAGTAGGTCTCACTCTGTTGAAGGCTTACTTGATAGATTTTGGATCATCCAACCACATAGTTTCCTCGAGGGAATACTTCACCACTCTCAATCTATCAGAAGGACCTAGAACTCATATGGGAGATGACTCCCAAATCACAAATTTTGGGAGAGGTTCTATTAAAATACAACATGATGAGTTCAATAATTTACTCTATATTCCATCTCCTGCAGCAAAGCAATTTATTCAAGGTGAAGAAGAAGCAGAATCTTCAACACAATCAATTCAAATTAAAGAAAGTCTCCTTGGAGTGACTACTTCTCCTGCTTCTCTGGAATTTTATGAGATATCTGATATCTCATCTTCTCATAGCTGATACAGAAGAATACATTCAAATATATATTATTGAATAAAAACTCTTCTTCCATTCTATGCAAACATTCTCGAGTGATTCTTTTATTTTAAATTTTGTGCAAAGTTTTCCAGTGATTGCTTCAAAAAATGAAGCTGAATTTGATTTCTCTATCTCTAATGTTGTTGTTGGTGTGCATAAAAGTAATAATTTGGATGTTTTGGAAGAAATATCATATTTTAGGAGTGATCCATTCACTCTCTTTTATCTAGAACTTCCAACAAATTCATACATGATTGCATGCACCAATACTCAGAATTTGGTTGAAGAAGGAGAAAACTATGCATCTACCCTTTCGGTGGGATACTTGGAACCTTTGTTCTTGGATCTGATATGACATTATTTGGTTTGAGTTTTAAGTTTAAAGAGCCTTCAGTCATGCTTGTAGATGTTCTCATCAATTTTGGTGTGAAAAATCAAGTACCGCAAGTCTCTTTCAAAATTGTTGTTGGGGATTTTATGCCAGTTTTCTCTCATGATTTTGTTGATATTATATTTTTTGGATCATTAGTTATTTTTGAAGATATATCAGATTATGGAGCTCAAGCATTCTCTCTCCACAATCCCTGGGATTCTCTACCTTTCTACTTGATCACATGCTCATCTCCTCATAGAACTAGTAAAGATGGAGACATTCTGCGTTCGCCTAGACACTTGGAGCTGATTTTACCTCACATGGTTTGATGTTAAAGGTTGCAATATATCAATTGCTTGGGTTTTTCTTGCATGGTTCTAATTCTCAAGCATTTTTTCTCTCTCATCAATTGATCTCAGTTGCTCTAAATGGGTCCAGTTTTCATCTTGCAGTTGTCTATGTTTATGATTCAATTGAGCATATTCTTCTTCTTCCAAAGAGGAAAATTCCTCCAAACATAATCATTATTTTGGAGAGGTTCACCTAGATAGTCTCTGGATGTTGTTGTTCAGAAGAACCAAGATACTACATTTTTTGTTGCATAGTGTTGTAAATTTCAACAAAATTTTTACAAGTTATTACCCAAAGAGGAAAATTTTCTCTTAGGTATAGCTTGTTTTCCTGATCCATTGCTTATTTTGAAGGGGGGGGTCCCATGAGGTTTTCCCCATTTTCCTTCATTTATTAAGCAGCTTTTAATTCTTTTAGATTGTAATGGGTGACTTTTGGTCTAGTTGTCAGGGCCCAAAGTTTTCCAAGTTAGTATTAAGGGGGGGTGTTAGGATTATATAATCCTCCCTTATCCATATATAGTCTAATTGAATGTCGTGCATAACTTAGGAGTAATTTGATAGATTTTGGTGACACAATGATATTGGTGCCATTGATGCCACTGGTACCAACCACTAAAGTGTGGGGAACACATATAGAGGTTAACTTCCACTTACTGCATGTTCATGCATCAGTTAATGTGCCTTGAAGACCAATCCCTACATTTTAGGAGCCACTCTGAGTGCCACCAACAACCTCCATCATTTGGTTGTGGTAGGTAACCAGTTATGTTGATTCAACCTTTAGTTACATTCAATTAGATCACTCTCGGTTAGTCTAGCACCATTTTTGCATGGATTCATGGGGAAGTGGCACCTTTTTCCACCTACCTTGTCAGTTTAACTAGTTTAACTGATTGTCAAACTGATTTACATATCCAGTCAGTTAGGATTGAATTGGTAGATTAAAATCTTATCCACATGATTCAAATTCTCCTTCTTGTAACACTGTTGTATACTATTGGAATCAATGAAGATTAATTTTGTAATTTGTCGATCAATTCTTATTAGTTTTATCTAAAATTTGTGATGTTCAGTGTACATTTTTCTTACTATTCCACTGCAAAATTCTACCTTTCAATTGTACTCATTGCCTATAGATCAATGGTTCAATAATTCAAGTACCACTGAAGCCTAATACAAAACCTGTTAAGCAAAGGCCTTAAATATTTAATCTGAGGTGTAAAGAAAAAGTTAAGGTGAAGCTCAATAAAATTTTAGGCACATGCATTATTGAGCCTACTGAAGAGTCTAAGTGGATCATTACAATGGTTGTGCAAGTCAAAAATACCAATAAAGTTTGAATTTGTATAGATTTGAGAAAACTGAATGACACGTGTCTGCATGACCCATTTCATTTCCTACACCATTTATTGACGAAGTATTAGAAAATGTGGGTGGACAGGAATATTATTCATTTATTGATGGGTTTTTGAGTACCATCATATCAATATCAGTAAGGAGGATTGACACAAGAATACCTTTACAACTGAATGGGGTTGTTATCAGTATGTCATTTGGCTTAAAGAATGCCCCAACTATCTTCTTTAGAGTGGTTGTTGCAGCATTTAAGGAGTTCATTTAGAGGTATACTTTGACGACTAGACAATTTAAGGACTAATTAAGAACCATATTGAGAGATTGAGGTTGATGTTAGATCGTTGTCGGTGGTTTCATGTATCTTTAAACCTAACGAAGTGTATTTTTTCTGCTTTATTTGGTATACTGTTGGGACATGTAGAGTGTAAACAAGGAATGTTGATGTATCTTGCCAAGATTTCCATCATAGTATACTTGCCTCCACTGACATCGGTGCAACAATTGAGAACGACCTTGGGGCATACTGAATACTACATGAAATTTATAAAGGGGTATGCATAGATCACAACTCCTATCAAAAAAATATTGAAGAAAGATGCTAAGTTCCAATGGAATGAAGAGTGTTAGCAGAGCCTCGACATGTTGAAATAAAATATGGTGACAACGCCTATTCTAATGTTCGATGGGCATAAATAATTTCATATGCATTGTGATGCGTCGTCCATTGTTTTAGGCATAGTTCTTACTCATCCAAGTGTAGGGTCTATTGATCATCCAATTGCATTCGCTCATAGGAAATTGTCAATGACTAAAAGAAACTATACCACTATAGAACAAGAAGGACTAGCTATGGTCTATGCATTACAAAATTTGAGACACTACTTATTAGGAGGTTATTTTAAGATGTTCATTGATCATTCTACTTTGAAGTACATGGTCAACAACCAAGTGTTGGGGGGGGGAGGGGGGGGGTATGTAGATGGTTACTATTATTCCAAGAATATGACTTTCAAATTATAGTTAATCCAGGAAATCTGAATGTGTGGCTTGAACATAGGTCAAGGTTAAATACATGAGAAGAACCAACAAATTTGGACAATAACCTCTCACATGCATAGCTCTTTTTGGTAAGGGTGGTAGATGAGTATTTTGAAGAAATTTCTCACTTCCTAAATACATATATTACACCAAAAGGGTATACAATATCACAAAAGAAATAGTTGGTTGTCAAAGCTATGGATTATCAACTAATAGTTGGTTAGTTATTGATCTGTAAACCTCAAGACCTTTAAGTTAACCAACAAGAATTTAAATGTGAATTGCTCTTAATTGCTAAGTTTTCAATAAGGCATAAATATTAAGCTTAAAGGAAACAATACGAACGTAATTATAAGTATAAACAAAGATTGCAACCATGAAAATGAAGATTGTAACGTGTTAATGGAGTTCGGCTTAGAATGCCTATGTCTCCGAGTCCACTTCTAGTGCAACCGATTGAATTAATTCTTCAAAATGCACAAGGTTACATCAATTATGGAGAATGACATAAATATCAATGCATATAAAGAGAACAAACACTACCCATGAGATACCTCAAGTGTACGAATGGGAATATTCAACGTAGTATCTCCAAGCACTAGACAATACATTATTTGCTTCTACAACATGAAATTATTCTTTGTCTAATGAAATCCATTGAATTCTAACTATTCCAATCATGTATTTATTCCTTTATTTCTTGTTTTTGTATATTTCTTTGTCCCCCATAACTATGTCTAAAACAGTTTTTTAAATATAATATTTTGGACGATGAAGATCCATGGACAACATGCCCAATTTGGGACAAAATACATCTGAACGCCTAGATTACATGTAGGATAAGAATCCATGCCCAAATTAGGAGTATAATGTCACAAAATTAGGATCGAATTCAAAGACCTGCATCCAAACATATTTGTACAAACAAAAATAATAATTTTGCAGATGTAATATTCGGTTTAAATTAACCGGGGTTGTTGATCTAAATCTACCATCAAGCAAACTTGAACAACGATCTGCAATCTGCCGCTGCAACCCCAACTATCTGATGTCATTTTTTTTCTGATTCTGACTCTTCTAACCTCGACATCTAAATTCGGACCTAGCAACGCAACTTCACCAACCACTCTCCCAACTCATGACCTTCTGATTTCGTAAGTCAGAAATCGATAGTCAGCACGTACTTAACACAAATATCATTTCTTTTCCTAAATTTTGTTTGCGGCCTAATCTAATTCAGAAATTGAATATGGACCCTGCTTCTACATGCCACGTATCAAACTTGATAATTAGTCAAAGTGTCAACACTTTAAAATGTGATAACTTCCACATCCAAAGTCCAAATTTGACAAAATGGGTACCCCTGGAAAGCTCTCGACGAGATATATATCAATATAAAATTTCCTTAAGCATTTGAATAATTTGAAGTTATATTCATTCAAGAGATCCTCCTAGATCAAACCTCCCCACTAAAATCTTTTGGACCTCCAAAATTTTGGTTTATACCGAAATCAAGAGAGGGTGGAGCTCCCTCACGTTTCCAACTTCCATCCATTTTTCCTTACTTGGATTCATCCCTTTAGGTATATTCAAAGGTACTCTACAACACCTCGATGTGAAGTCCTTACATTTCTTTCAAAAATGACTTCTTCCTAAATCTCAATCATACACTTAGGTGGTATATCATCAATAGAAGGAATTTGTACATCACTCTCCTCATCCATGATCATAGGAGGTTCATACAACTTAAGATTCTCAACATTTATAGAAGAATATATACTCATATATGGATGTAAATTCAAGCAAAAAACATTAGTGCCCACCTGTTCTAAAATTTCAAAAGGACCATACCTGATTGGCTTGAGCTTTTTTACTTCTCTTTTCAGTCTTTATTTACTGATATATAACCAAACTTTGTCACCAACCTGAAATTGATGATCAATTCAATGCATATCATGCATGGATTTATACTTTGCCTAGATTTTATCCAACTGTTATTGGACTTCCCCTTGCATAGTTTGGATATTTTGAATGAACTTAAAAGTTGCGTTGGCATTAGGATGTCCATCTACCACACTTTCTTGTCCAAAAGAAAAATCCATAGGTGTTTGGGAGAAAAACCAAAACAAGTCTCGAATGGAGATTTCTGAGTATAAGAGGGTTTTGCCTGATTGTAAGCATGATGTATGTATTGCAATTGTTCATCCCAAATCTTAGAATTTTTGTTGCAGTAACCTCGAAGAAACTTAATAACTATTATATTTACCATGTCTGTCTATTCATCAATATGTGGACAAAATGTTGTGCTTTTCTTAAGTTTAGTATCCATAGGCCCCCATAAGTTTGATAGAATCCCTCCCAAGAATTGAGAATCCTGATCAGATATAATGGAGTCATGAAGCAAAAAATGAACCCAAACAAACCGAAATAACAAATGAGTTGTTTTCTCAATTGTGAATTGCTTCTTACATGGCATCAAAATACACATTTTGTTGAATGGATCCACTACCACTAACAGATAATCATGCCCTTTATGAGACAAAGGTAGCCCCACAACAAAGTCCATAGAAGTACTTTCCCTAGGATGGGAAGGAAGTAGAAGAGGTGTGTATAATCCTAATTTTCTATTGTTAGGTTTACTAGTTGCACACATCACACAACCCCTTATATATTTAGAAACAATTTCCTGCATTTGCAACCAATAACAATACCTTTGCAATTGTGACATTGTTTTACCTGCTCCAAAATGACTAGCATTGCAGGAGGAATGTGCTTTGTGTCAAAAATTATAGAATGTCATTGTGTCAAAATTTTGATAGACCGATGCATTTCGGGTGGACACCCCACCCATGTTTAGGATCAATGGAAGCTAAATATTTTTTCCTTTTTAAGTACTTTCTTACTTAATAATGATTTTATCCCATTATACCCCTTTCCTTTAATATACTAAATCTTTTTTAATTTTTTAATTTTTTAACATTATGCTTATTTTGAATAATAATTGACTATTTAACAATATGGTCCTTGAAATTGAATAAATTGTATTATCTATTATATTTAATCCATCATTCTTTCATTATCTCCCATCTTTTTCTCATTTTTAATTATTTCATTAGTCATTTATTATTTTAATCTTTTCTTAACATTATTCTCATTTCTAGTAATCATTATAACTAAGTGCTTACCCTCTTCTTTTTAATTTATACCTATTATTTTCAATTTAAAACATTCGGTAAACCCTTTTCCCAAAGTTATTAAAAATAATCTAAAGTAGTTTTTATTTTATAATATTTAATATTAGATTTTTATTATTACTTTTACCTTAAATTTCCTTTTATCTATTTTAACTAATTTAATTCTTATTATTTTTACCCTTTTCTACCCTTGCTTCATTTTTCTTATTTATTAACCAATCCCTAAATCTAACGGATAGTTTTCTCCTTCCTCTATTTATAGAGCCTGATTCTTTTGTTTTATAACATATTTTCTAATGATCCTGAAGATGGCTGGAGTATCCACCCGAAACACGTTGGTGTACCAAAATTTCAACACAGTGACATTCCAAATTTTTTGACATAATGACAGAATACTATGGAAGCATACATACTCAGGAATGTGCTTCTCAAATTAGATGCATCCTTTCTTTATGTCGTATACAAAGTTTTCCTAGGGAGTATAAAAGGTTATCATGGAAATAAACATTATTTTCTTGTAGTTGTTTTCCATGGATTAATGAAGCATACACATTCTTAAAATCTTTGTCTTCAACATATTATTCAATATAACTTGTTTGTTCCAATGAATTATTTTGAAGAATGATGGATGCAGTCATGGGAGGTCTGGATAACATATCAGCTACTTTATTATGAACCCCTTTATTATATTTTATAATCAATTGGAATTGTTGTAGAAACCCCATCCACCTAAAGTCCCTGCTCTATTGTAACTTTGTTTGTGAGTGCAAATATTGAAGTGGTTGATGATCACTGTTGTATAATAGTTTCTTTACCCATCAAATAATGCTTCCATTTTTTAACACTATGTACCAATGCATATAGTTCCTTATCATAGGTAGGATAGTTACTTACCACAATTAAAAATGTTTCAGAATGAATGATAATAGATCGGTCTTCATCCCCGCATGAAAAAAACTCCCATTGCAAAATCACTAGCATCTATTTCAATCTCAAATGGTTGTTGTAGATCTGGAAATGCCAGAATTGGTGCGGTACAAATTCTTTCCTTCAAAGTATCAATGGTGTTGGAATATCAATCAATATTGAGAGGGTGAATCTATATTAATCAATCTATTTAAATCTTTATCACTTAAAACAAAATCAACAATAACACATAACACACAATATTATCATGGAAGCCCAATATGGAAAACCACCAACACTTTCTATTCTGAAAAATTATATTTACATATAGTTTATGTCTGCTACTACAAACAAGGATGCTACTAAACCCTATTTACCAACAACTACTAGAAGGAGGCTACAACCCCCTGGTTTATCAGCTACTACTGAAAGGATTCTTCTACACCCTATTTACCAGCTACTACTAGAAGGAGGCTACGACCCCCTTTGCAAGTTGTTTACCTTCCCTAGCACCTCCGACCACCCTTATATGATAATTAGATCTCGAAATTCTATACACTTATGGATCTTCCAATTGAATGTACAGAGACACTTATCCGAAGGGTTAAAGATTTTCTTATATACCCTCAGCCATGCCTCTTCATATAATAGTCATGTACCCTCATTGTGACTCTTCACAAGTAAAACCAAATTGAAATTACCTCTCTGTTTTAACTTGCGAAATTATCATTACGATTTCTGCAACAACCTTTCCGTAATTACCTTTCCGCAAATAATCGAGTCCACAAATACCTTTCCGCAACTACCTTTCCACAATGATATTTCCACAACAATATTTTTGCAATGACCTTTATACAATCGGAAATTCCTTCCTTCTGCAATTGCGGGTTGCGGGCTTGCATTTTGACTTTTCACGAAATTACTTTTGCAATTTGTCTTCCGCGAGACTTCTTCTACCATTTGCGGATTGTGGATTCCTTCAACATCACGGATTACAGATGTGCCTCCCAACTTTTTCGAAATGGGCTTCTACAACTCCTATGAATCGTTGATGGCTTTGCGGGATCCTCCTCATTTGTTGATCAGTTTCCAAACACATAACTTCACTTTGACACTCACGTATGTTATCTTCCAACCTCTGCTAAATAAGCTAACAGCTTCTGCACAACTATGCATTGATTTATCAGAGGATCGATCAATCAAGCTTGATTGGGCTTTGTCGAACTTGATCCCCTTGTTGGATATACACATTATCTTTGTGGTCTAATTTCATCAATGTTTCCTTCTGATTTCATGTTGACAACAATGTCAATTTAATCAATAATCTCCCCCTTTGTCATTGATGGTAACATTTTCCTTCTGCAATTTTTCTCCCCCTTTGACAACAATGAATTTTTTTCAAAAACAACCCCCTCCCCCTCCCCCCCACTCTGTGGCATTGCTTCATTTTTCTATATTCCTTCATAATATTATAGTCTATAGCAAAGTATACTTATATTTCTCTTTAAATGTTGATATTGTTCTCATGTGCCTTCTTTTAACTATCTGAAGATATAGACCGTAATTTTCACTCCCCCTGTGGGTGTGTCTCCCCCTGTCAGCTTTTCTCCTTTTCCTGTGACAAGGTTTTCATCCTTTTAATTTTCAATGATGAGGGATAACCCCCAGTTTCTGCCTAAGATAGGAAAATGATTCTCTAGGTAACGACTTGGTGAAAATGTATGCAGTTTGTTCCTTCGTATCAATATACTCTAATTTGACCACTTTTTCAGACACTTTCTCTCTTAAAAAGTGACATTTGATTGGAATATGTTTTGTCTTAGAGTGCATAACGATATTTTTGGATATGTTTATAGCACTTGTATTGTCACAGTGTATAACAATGTGGCCCTCATATTTTACAAGTAATCTCCCAATGTTTGCTTCATCCAAATGACTTGTGTACAACATGATGCAGCAACAATATACTCGGCTTCTGCTGTAGACAGTGAAATGGAAGAATGCTTTTATGGATACCAAGCAATCTACTATGTAGAATGTTGTTGCATTAGTGTTTTTCTGTCATCAATATTTCCTTCCCAATCTGCATCAGTGAATTCCTTTAAGGTGAATTTATTGTTTTTTGTATACCATAATCCCTAATCCACAATATCTTTTAGATATCTAAGAATTATTTTTAATGCATCCACATGTGTTTTTTTTTAGGCTGATTGGAATCTGGAAACCAAACCTACAACTTGCATCACATCTGGTCTTGTAGTTGCTACATATGATAAATTTCCAATCATTGACCTATACATAATATGATCTACTTATAAAGATTCATTGTTTTTGCTCAATTTACAACCAGTGACCATAGGATTACTAAGAGATTTGGAGTCTTCCACTTTGAACTTTTTCAACATCTCTTTGACATACTTAGTTTGAGAGATGAAAATTCCTTTTTTATGATTGAGATACTTGTAAACCTAGAAAGAATGTTAGTTCTACCAACATTGATATTTCAAATTCCTTCTTCATTTCTAAAGAAAATTTTACACTCAAAATTTGTAGATCACTTCCAATTATGATATCATCTATGCAGACTACAACAATGATCATATTTTTGTTTTCAAAACTTATGAACCATGCTCTTGGAGCTTGTTTAAGACCATAAAGTGCCTTCTTAAGTTTTCAAACATAATTTATTTATTTTTGATAAGAGAAATCCTTAATGTTGCTCAATATAGACTTCTTCTTCAAGTTTTCCATTAAGAAATGCAGATTTTACATCCATTTGATATACTTAAAAAAATTTGTAGCATGAAAAACCTAAAAACATCCTAATGGCTTCAATTCTTGCCACAAGTGCAAAGGTTTCTTCAAAGTCAACACCTTCTACTTGAGCATATCCTTTGCACACTAACCTGGCCTTGTTTCTTGTCACATGACCATGCTCATTGAACTTGTTTTTTAAAAATCCATTTGCTTCCAATAACATTCATACCCTTAGTTCTTGGGACAAGTTCCCAAGTATGGTTCTTCTCTATGTGATCAAGTTCATCATTCATAGCATTGATCCAATCCTCACTTTTGCAATATTATTTAAATTTTTTGGGTTCTACTATCAAAATTAGTGCTTATTCTTCATCAAATAATTGTCTTCTTGTTTTAACCCATGAATATGTGTCACTAATTATTTGACTTTCGGGATGATTTTTCTGAACGCACCTAGATGGTGTCTTTGTGTCTGATCTTAGGGAATCTTCATTCTTATTTTCATGTGATTCTTCTTCTTCCCCTTCTTCTTCTTCTTCTTTGGAAACACCTTCTTCTTGTGAACTTTCTTCTTTTTCTTTATCATCTATTTCTTCATCATCAGTTTCTTCAACATCCACACTTTCTTGATTTTGTATTCTTCTTGGTTTAGTATCATCAACAGTTACATTTGCACTTTCTATGATCTTGTGCAACCTTAGATTAAAGCATATGTATGCCCTTTTGGTGGAGGAATACCCAAGAAATATGCATTCATCTATTCTATAGTCAAACTTCCCTAGTTTATCATCCTCTTTTTATGTAGCATTTACTTCCAAAATATCTAAAATATTTAACTAAAGTTGGTCTTCCAAACCATAGCTCATAGGAGGTGTTTTCACTATTCACTCTGAGCTATCCTCTATTTTGTACATAGAAAGTTGTATATACTGCCTCTCTCCAATAGGAATCTGAAATTTTTGCTTCATTAAGCATAGTTCTAGTTGCTTCTTGGACTCTCATGTTCTTTATTTCAACAACTCCATTTTGTTGAGGAGTTTTGGCTGCTGAAAACTGCCTCTTGATTCCATGAGTTTCACAGAACTCATTAAATTCATTTGAGGTGAACTCACCACCATTATCTGATCTTAGACATTTAGTATTGATATTTACTTCATTTTCAACAAGTGCTTTGAAGGATTTGAACTTCATAAAGGCTTCTGATTTTTCTTTAAGAAATGTCACCCAAGTCATCCTTATATAATCATCGATTAATAACATAAAGTAATGTTCACCTTGAAATATTTTAGACCTTTTTGGTCCACAAAGATTAGTGTGAATTATTTCTAATGGACGATCAGTTGTATGCTCTTTGACCTTGAAGCTTGTTCTTGTTTCCTTCCCATAAAGACACTGTTTACAAACATGATTTGGTGGTTTTATGATCTTTGTCGAATTCCTTACAGCTCCCTTCTTACTAACTTTTACAAGATTGTCAAAGTTAAAGTGCCCCATCCTTTTATTCCATAGAAAACTTTCATCAATTTGACTCATACAACATTGTTCTTCATTTTCTAGAATATACACATTGCTTGGAGTTCTCACAGTAGTGCCAACAAGTTTTCCTAAATCTTTTATTTTGATTTCACACTTCTTGGAATCAAATATACATAAGTGTCCTTGATCACATGTTTGACTTACACTTACAAGATTAGTTTTTAATTTCTTTACAAGCAAAACATTTTCAGCTTTCATCTTTTCTCTAAGAGCCACGCTACCCTTCCCATTTATTTTAGAATATAGATTACCTCCAAAAGTGACTTTTCCTTTTTTATTTATTTTTAGGCTTATAAACTTATTTGGGTCTCCTATCATGTGTTTTGAACATCCATTGTTGACATGCCATAAATTTTGTTTTTTTTGTTGCACATAGAGCTAATGAACATTCCATATCATCCTTACTCTTCCAAACCTTCCTTTCATCATCGTCGTGAGATTTTGTGGTGTCATTCTCCATGGGAATCACTAGTTTACAATTTCTATCAATGTGTCCTTGATTACCATATTTGTAACATTCTATACTATAACTCTATAGAGGAGCAACAGAATTACAATTTCTTCCTTTTGGATAGCTTTTAGTAACAATCTTCTTATATAAATGAGATTGTGATATATTTCCTTTCCCAATAGGAACCATTAGTTTACAGTTTCTGGCTATATGTCCAAAGTTGTTACAGGCATAACAATTTCCTAAAAAGAGTTGTTAATGTCTACTTGGCACATCTCTATCCTGCTTTTATTTTGGGGGAGAGAATATTTTTTATTGTGTTCCTTTACAAATGGTCTCATAAGTGCATCAGCATAACTTATTTTATTTCCTTCTTTATTTATGAAGGAGGATTGTTCTGTCTTCTTTCCTCTACCATAACCTAGTCCAATTTTATCACTAAATGGTCTTTGAAAACTTAGGATGTCATCCAGTGTTTTTGAACTACTCTTAAACTTTGATTGAAAGGTTGCTTCATTTTTTTTCTTTCTCAACAAGATCAATTCAGCTTCGAACTTTTCTAATTCTTGCTCTCTTTTTTTGAGTTGTCGTTCTAGATTGTCTGCCAACTTTTTGGCTTCTTGAAGCTGATTTTTTAAGTCAACAAAAACATCATTGTTTTCCTCCTCAAGTTTTATCATATGAGTTTTTCATTTTCTGTACATCCTTTCGTACTTCCCTAATTCTTCAAGAGCACTCACAAGTTTTTCTTCAAGATATAACACACATTTTACTTATTCTTTAGGGACTTTGTTTTTTATTCCCATGAATAGGACTTCAACATCTTCATCTTCGCTAGACTCATTATCATCCATGGAACAACAGGTCTTCTTTTTGTTTTTCTTCTTAAAAATCCTTGTGTTCTTCTTTGAATATTCAGGACACTCATCATTATCTTCTTATTTTCAATTCGAGCATTTGGAATCATAGTGACCAATTTCCCCACGATTAAAACATATTAAGGGTAATTTCCCTTTGTACTTACCAGTGCCTTTCTTAAGATTTTTAACAAGAAGTGCTTCTTCATCATCAAAGTATTATGACTGAGTTTTTGTCTTATATTTCTTAGATACCTTAGATTCTTTAAAATTTGCTTCCTTCTTTATAGAATCATCTTTCCCAATCCTCATTTCATCACCATTTCATAAGCTACGAGAATCCCATATAGTTCTTACATGGTGAGTGTGTCAAGATATTCTCCATCTTCTAGTGTGGAAATATTCGGATTGTAAATCATTGGAAGTGATCTTAGTAATTTTTCAACTATTTCCTTTTCTTTTAATTCTACTCCTAGCCCTTGAATTGCATTAATGATTTCATCAATTCTCTCAAAGTATTCAGAAATGTTTTCTTCTTCCTTCATTTTTAGACTTTCAAATTGAGTTTTAAAGGTCTGGAGTTTGACCCTTTTTACCTTGGTGTTTCCTTCATAGATTATCTGTAATATGTTCCAGATCTCTTTTGTGTTTTGCAATGCATCACTTTGGCAAAGACTGGTCTAGCTAATCCAACCAAGATTGCATCAACAAATTTAGAATTGTTTCCAAATTGTTTTTTTTTCTTCAGGATCCGTGGGAGGAGATTTTGGATATTTATATCATGTTTCTACAGACATCCAAACATCTAGTTCTATAGCCAGTATATGGCTTCTCATCCTAATGCTCCAGAATGCATAATATTCTCCATTGAATATTGGAACTTTGGTGGACATTTGTATTTGTTGATCCATAGTGATAAACGATCTCTCTTCAAGTGTTTAAACTTTTAGTGAAGATCCTGCTCTGATACCAATTGTTGAAATATCAAGTAATACTAAGAAGGGGGTGGTGAATCAGTATTAATCAAATTATTTAATTTTTTATCAATTAAAACAAAATCAACAATAAAACAGAACACACAATATTATCGGGGAATCCCAATAGGGAAAACCACCAACAATTTCTATTATGCAAAAGTATATTTAGAAATAGTTTATTCCTACTACTACAAACAAGGATGCTACTACACCCTATTTACAAGCAACTACTTGAAGGAGGCTACGACCACATGGTTTATCAGCTACTACTAAAATGATGCTTCTACTCCTTATTTACTTGTGACTACTAGAAGGAGGCTACTACCCCTTTGCAAGCCTGTTTCCTTCCCTAGCACCTCCCAACCACCCTCATATGATAATTAGATCTTGGACTTCTGTACACATATGGATATCCCAATTAAATGTACAAAGACACTTGTATGAAGGGTTAAATATTTTCTTATATACCCTCAGCCATGCCTCTTCATCTAACAGTCACGTACCCTCATCGTGACTCTTCACAAGAAAAAACCAATTTGAAATTACATCTCTATTTTAACTTGTGAAATTATCAGTGCAATTTTTGCAACAACCTTTCCGCAACAACCTTTCCGCAATTACCTTTCTGTAAATAAACTTTCCACAAATACCTTTCCGCAATGATATATCCGCCATGATCTTTCCACAACGACCTTTCCGCAATCAGAAACTCCTTCCTTCCGCAATTGTGGGTTACAAGTCTTCATTTCGACTTTTTGTGAAATTGCTTCCGCAAGAATTCTTCCGCAATTTGCGGATTGTGGATGTGCCTTCCAAATTTTTTGAAATGTGCTTCCGCAACCCCTATGAACCATTGATTGATTTGTGGGATCCTCCTTGTCCGTTGATTAGTTGTCAAACACAAAACTTCACTCTGGTGCTGTAGAATTTTATCTTCCAACCTATGCTAAATAAGATGACTGCAACTCCATGACTCTACATTGATTGATCAAAGGATCGATCAATCAAGCTCAATCAGACTTCGTTGGACTTGATTCCCTTGCTGGATCTACACATTATCTTTGTGGATTAATTTCATCAATGTTGACTTCTGATCTCATGTTGAAAACAATGGAAATTTAAACAAAAAAGGCCTTTTGTTGTTTGCCTCCCCATTGGAAATTGCTTAACACTTGTCAATGAATGTAACGGTGCTGCGATGGAGGAAAAACTGATTATGAACTTTCTCCAATATTGGATTGCAACAAGAAAGTTCCTAACTTCTATGAATATAGTTCTCCTTTGTCACGTCCCCACCCCTCTACTCAGCGGAGAGGGCGNAACCCAGGAAATCTAAGCCCCATGAACATAATATAAAAATGCATGAACTTAAACATACACAAAGGCATAAATTGTTAAAATATAGTGGAAGCATAACCATTCATACAAGAATTCAGCATGTTCATAGTAATTCATAAATAAAATACAGTTGCAAAAATAAAATACAGGAGAATACTTGTCTTGAAAGAAGCTTGTCCCGCAACTAGCTATGTCACCGCAACGTTCCACCCAACCATAGGCCAATGCATTATTTAATCTCTCAGCAACACTACCACCCTTAAGCTGGGCATGATTTTCCCCAAGGAATAAGGAACAATAGAAGACTTCACCCATAGCCAAGGATACAATAAAATTTAGTCAAGCCAACACAATTGGATCTATCAGACTTACACATGCAGTGGTTTACACTTATCCAAATTCACATGAGACACAGCCAAGCCAACGTATGGGTTTATCAGGCTACCAGCTAAGCCATCCTTCCAGTTGGGTTTATCAGGCTACCAAGGAGGTGGAAACATTTACTTCTAAGCTAGTGAGCTCAACCCTAGAGCTATGAACACCCACACTGGATCTATCTTGACTTCTAAACAATTACACACCCAACACAAGGAAGCATTCCATTCTCTACTACACAGTACCTCAGGCCATGCATTCCCTTCCAATGCTATTCAGGGTATGCAAAGAAGAAAACCATCCTTCTAGATTGGTATGTGAGGTTCCTTCACACACTAGGTTTATCAAGCAAGTCTAGACTCCATTTCCATTCTTCAAATCAGTTCAGATGCCAAACAAGGATGTACACACAGTTATCTTGGTACTGGGATTAACAAAACATAGAAGACGCTAAGGATTACATACACACATAGTAACTATGAGTGTTGAGCATTTCCTTGGCCAGACCGACTACTGCATTTACAAAGACCAAACCGGTTGCTGGTCATTCAATTCAAAGACACCAAATCAATTTTGGGAAATCGTATTCAGGGAAAAAATAGCAGAAAAGAAAAAAATCATGAAAGGAAACAAATTGCCTAACAAGGGAAAATCGTAATTGAAAACAAAAACCAAAAATGTAGAACAGGAGAAATCCCCCAAGGGTCCAGACTGAGAATTGTTTTTTTGCTTTCTGGCTCCTGCGTGAATGCAGAATTGGGTTACAAAATCGTTTTTCCCAGTCCAAAATGTGAGAGGAAAGTGAAATGCTGCCACATGAGGGAAAAGTAGTCGTTTTTTAATTTTCTTTCCCAAGAAAATTTAAAAACATTTTTCCCCAAAGTGGTGCTCTTCCCATTTCAAATTTTTCCCACTCTTCCAATCCCCCACTCCCTTATCCTTAGGAAAAATCATGCCCCATCTCATATAGTTGCGTTGACATAGCTGGCTGTAGGTTTTTTTAATTAAAAAATTAAAATTCTAACATGATGTCTGAACTTATAACGTTCAACTAGCAAAAAATACCATGAACCTAACCTTAATTGTCGAAACATAAATACTAAATCAATGGTGGGTATTTTTCCTGGAGCTCCACACCAATTATTTACATCATTTATTTAAATGCAAACGGGATCAAAACTAGGTTGTTACAGCCTTGACCAAATTACAATAAATTTGACCTTCGAGGATCTACCTTTAGATGACCTCCACCAATAATATGGCCTAAGTACACTAATTTTTTTTTAGTAATTTCACATTTTGACGTCTTTACATACACTTTTCCCCTCCTTAATACATCAAGCACCTTTCTCACACGAGCAACATGCTCTTCCCAAGTGCGACTAAAAACAAGAATATCATCTAAGTAGACAATGACAAAATCATTGATGAATGGTCAGAAGACATCATTAATCACTCTAGTAAAAGTAGTTGGGGCATTACACATGCCGAAAATCATAACTAGCCACTTGTACAACCCATGTTTCGTCTTGAAAGCAATCTTCCATATATCATTTTTAGAAATTCTAATCTGATGGTAACCGCTACACAAGTCTAACTTAGAAAAATAAACTACATGTTTCAATTAATCAAGTAAATCATTAATACGTGGAAGTGGATACTTGTTTTTTACTGTGATCTTGTTGAAATATTGATAGTCGGCGCACATTCTCCAATATCCATCCTTCTTTGGCACCAAAACAATTGGTGAATCACATCACGAAGTGCTTGGTCTAATGATTCCCCTTCCAATCAGATTTTTTTACTGAATCTATTTCTTGATATCTTCATTTCGCATCATGAACATCTAGTACATGCCAATGTTTGGAAGTGGCACATCCTACTGCAACTGTATCTCATGTTGTATCCCTCTTTTGGGTGGTAATCCTACTAGTTCCTAAAATACTTTTTTTTAACAAAAACTAAGAAAATTTGAATTGATTAAAAAGGTTGTAGCCCATCCAAGCTTACAAAGGGGGAGTTCAGAAAAACAAGGCTGATGACCTTTAATGGCGTTGTTAGCCTTCTTATGAATACTTTGAGAGGTGTGTCCCAATTTCTTCTAAGGCTATTTCGAGAAAACGATTGCTTGCAAGAGTAAACTCTCATGAATTGTGAGCAAAGTATAATACATAAACAAAACATTAATTAGACAGGGAGGTGAAATGCCCCTTAATGAAAGGGTCCAATCGCTTCTGGGAGCTCGAGCAAATATCTGAGGTTGCTTCCTTTTATCTACATTCTTTGTTTCTCTTTCTCCCTCTGGTGAGGGGAGGAGAAGGGGCTGAGAAGTCTTCAGAATCAGATATTCCCTCGAACCTAGAAGAAGGGACTAAGGATGTCAATCCTACATGAGATGAATTCTCGAGATCCAATGCTTTGGGGTCTTTCATAGAACCTGAAGGAGCAGTTTTCGGAGAATCTTGTTCAAGAACTGTCTCCAAGGGGTCAGGGGGACCTGGGGGGTCTCCCTGCTTTGGAACATTTGTAGCTTTAGATTCTTATGTTTTGACTTCCTGTAGAACTTCAAAGATGTTTTTTTTTTCCAGTGGCAGAGATTTTGTGAGAGGAGAAGGATATTGAGGTGAGTCCTTATTTTGAGAAGATTGAGGCTCCTTTCCCCGGGGAGGGCGGCATTGATTAGTGACCATCTGGAACTCTGCTTCTTTAGGAGAAGAAGGATTTGTTGGTTTCTGTGATTCTACAAGCTTGGGGCAGCTTTTGGCGAAGTGGCCGTATACATGACAAAAGTTGCATTTGAATGGAATATGCACATAATCCAGTTCTTTGATGTGACTATAATCTCCTAATGTGAGATTTAGGGACTCCGAAATCCGTTTTTCTAGATTTACCTCTACGCACATGAAGGCGCATCTAAACTGGGCCCCTTTTGGTTCTGCACTATCTAGATATTGTCCTAGCTTATTACCAATGTCCATCCGGGTGCTTTCCCCCCAATGATGAAGTGAGAGGTTAGGCAGTCTTACCCAGACTGGAGCGACAATTATCTCAGTTTTTGGGTTAAGTCCCAAGGTCCATGGGGCTAAGAACATCCCCCTCAATCCCATGAAGAAACGACCTGATCGAAAGACTAAATCTCTTTCTTATTTATTCAGAAATAGGAAAACAAAAAAACCCCTTCCAGCTACGAAGAGAGAGACCTATCCTTGCATAATAGGGTTCCAATGTTTTGCAATACAAAGCTCCACCAGCTTAGAGCTGGTCCGAAACCCCATAAACTTACCAATGAGGAATTTCTATGAGAGGATGAGTGCTTTCTGACATGGATCCGAAGGAGAGAGCTCCAAAGAAGGGATCTCATCCATCTTTTTCATGAAATTGGAGGGCGCATGAGAAGCTTTCTAAGGAATGGAAGCTTGAACTAGGGCCTTGAAGGCCATGATCTGGTCATGATTGTCCATAGTATGGAAACTTGAGCGCCATAGGGGAAGTGGCATCCAAAAAAACCACGCTGAAGACGATGCATCAAGCTTCAACGCTAGAGAAGCGGTGCCACAAAGAAATCCATACTGAATGCCTTCAGCCTAAGGAACTTCACAATAAGGGAGGCAGTGGCTAGGAAAACCCTAGCTGCGCTTCAGAGAGAGTTGATTCGCAATTCCTCGCACTAATAGCTCTGTATGGTCCCTGTTATAGCTAGATTTTTTTTTGTTTTAGGCTATATGCTTTATTTTCAAAACATGGTTTTCTTATTTCTTTTAATATTTTGAGCTTGGTTTCTGAGGTATTATAATAGTGAGCATATTTTTATTTTTGGTTTCATGATATTCCTTTTAAATTGACTTAATTTAGTTGTTTTTATAGTTTTAATGGGCTTATTAGGTGTGTATATTTCTAAAAGGTTGAAAAGATATATCATAAGGTTTAATCAAAGTTTGATTATATAATCTAACCCTTTGTTTTTAAGCCTTTTGTCAAAAAAAGTATTGATCAAATATTCCTATATCGCAAAGGCAGAAACCGTGAACTAGGAGCGCTACAAGAAAATCGCAGCACTCAAAAAATCATGAAATGAGCTCATTCGTGGTTAAAATTTGAAAATGGAGTTTTAACATCTGTTAAAGTGAGATGATACGTGTAAGGACCTTGAAATCATTATGACAAATGTATAAAATAAAGTAAGGATTACACAGGTAAATTGCAGTTGTTCAGAGCCTCAAAGATTGGAAGTTTGTTAAAATTTAATGATAGCACATTCACGGATTTCATGCCGAGTGAGTGGCGAATTTAACGGGAATACGTGAAGCTGAGAAGATCGTAGTTAATTATTAAATGGTTTGGGTGTAATCGTGGCTGTCAAAGATGGAACTGTGGAGACTTATCTTGTATTAAGAGGATAGGGCTGTATATTTTCAGCACTATGAACTATCATAGTGACAGGTATTCCATAAGATCTGGAAAGTGCTAAATGAATCCTAAATTTTATTAACAAAGGGTTAGTATGGATTAGGGCAATTGAGAAATTGTAGGCTAGGGTACTAAATTTTCTCAGCCTCGAGTCTATTGTTGTAATAAGATACTTGCAAAATAGTTTTAAATATTTTCTAAAGGAAAGAACAGTTATACAGAAACTGAAGAGAAGTGGCAAGACAAACAGGGTTGAGCCTTCAGACATGACATGGGCTAAAACCTTTCCTCACTATGCAAAATTGTTTCAAGAAGCAGGCTGGTTTCAATATTTTGAAAAAATTGATGGTTATCATTCAAAATTTTCCTATGGAATTGCTCAAGGATTAGAGAAAGATACAATCATGTTTAATACCATAAAAATTGAGTTAACTAAAGAGTTGATAGCAGAAGCTACAGGCATAGCTGATGAGGGTGAGTTTTGGTTCAAGAAAGTGCCTTTTGCTTTGAATTCAGAGAATTTCTTGTTGCCTAATGTTGTAGCAGATTGGGGTAAGAGGTTTCATATACAAAATTTCACACCTGAATGGAGGGAGCCAATTAATATTTTGCATAGTTATATAACCTGTGAGGGAAGATATGCCTCTGTTTTTAAATATCACATTAGGTTTCTACAGCACTTAAGTCAGGAGTCAAAGATGAATCTTCCATTTTTCTTCCTAAAAATATTATAGAAGATGTCAAGTAGGGTAAGAGAACATCAAGATCACACTAAACAATCCATTCTCCACCATGGATTGATAAAATTGTTTATCAATAATGTGCTTCAGAAAAAAGGTAAGACTTGGGATTACTTTTTGTTCTGGTCAAGGTTTCAAAGCGAAAAGGAAGACCAGTAAAAAGGTAGACAGATGAATAAATCACACAGCCTTGTTAAAAGATTGAAGAAAGAGGTCATAATTGAAACATTAAAAGAGACTACTCAGGTGGAATCTTCAATACATAAACTTGAAGAGCCTGTAGGTGGATAGCAAAAGAATATTGATGAAGATAATCAGTTGGAATCTCAAGTGTAGAGTTTAGAAGATGTAGCAGAAATCATTGAAGATGACACAGAAAATACTTTTGATGAAGAGACGAACCAGGATGAAGGTAAATGTGTTTTAGAACAAGATCAGATTCCTACAGATGTACATGAAGAAAGAAAGGAGATCCCAGTGCTTGATAAATTGAGGGTTGATAATACACAAAGCTCGAAAGAAGGGTTTGAAGAAAATCTGGTTATGAGTTAAAAAAGAATTTGTTCAGCTAGCAACTATAAAACATCAAGGTAAATCTCTGAGTATGCTGGGAGAAGTAGGAGTAGGTTAGAGACCTAAAACTAGACCTAAGAACAAGTTGAGGTTAAACATGAAAAAACTTTTAAATCCCAAGCTATCTTAAGGGAAAATTACAATATTAGAAGATTCCTCTTCTCAAGAGGATGTCGAAGAGGATAAAAGCTTGAATGTGAAAAAATTCATGAGTAAGAAACAGGATAGAAGATATTAAAAAGTAAAAAATAAAGTTTCAGAACAGGTAGAAGATATTAAAAAGAAATAAAGTCTTAGCCCTCAGCAGGTTCATACTATGAAACATCATTCAGTGAGGTTAGAATCATGTACAAGTAAAAAGAAAATTGTAGAGCCATCAATCCAGTGCAATTTTGAAGGTGTTGAGTCTCTAGATATTCCTGTAACAATGACAGAGCAACAGAAAGAGGATGATGAGGAAATTTTCAATAAGTTAAATGACCCTTGGTTCCCAGAAGGAGCTTCTTCATTTCAAGAAGGGAAAGTCATAGATTTAGAGAAGGAAAATATTCAGAAAAGTATTAAACAGTACAAGGACCAAATATATTTTCTGAATGAAACAACTGAAGGATTGGTAATGGAAAATAGAAGGTTAAGAGAATATCTTGAGGATGTTAATAGCCATTATCAGGAGTTGACTGTGGTTTTGAAGGAAGCATTAAAGAGGAAAAGGTAGACACAAAACAAGTGTGAAGAGTTGGAGCAGAAGATCCAAGATCTAACTCAGCAGAATCAAGAGCTATCAAGGAGAGTTGAAGACCTAGAAGATGAGTAGCAAAGAACCAGAAGAAGACACAAGATCTAGAGGGGATAGCACTTTTGGCTAAAGCTGCCAAATATCTTTAAAATGGTTATTGATGACAGGTGTCTTTTAGTTAACTTTTGTAAATATAATAGTTTGTTTTGGAAAACCTTTACCTTACTAGTTGTTTCTATAGTCTGACCTAGAAGGTAGTTAATTAGTTAAGTAACTGTTTTTTGGATGTAACCAAGATAAAAGAAAGCAATTAGAATGACCAAGGGTTCGAATTTTTTGTACAAGGGGAGGCTTCCAAGCTAAGTTCAGAAAATCTTATGCATTCTTGATGACTGATTATGATATATATGCAAACTATAAGCCCATATTATTCTATCTATTGGTTTCACTTATGATTGGTGTAGTCACTCTGTTGACAAATTCATTTCTTGTTTGATGTTATTATTCATGGAATGCTTGTGAACTGTGGGTGAAACTCAGTATTGTGTTTATGTTGTTTCTTGTTTATATTTCATATATTATGCATCTCAGTTTTTCACTATTACATGATTTAGTGTTTTTCTTAGCTTGATGAGATTTTACCCTCTTGTTAACAAACTATAAAACCAAAACCCTAAAAACCTATTTTACTTAGTTTTATTTTATGAGATTGTGTTGGTTTGTTCTTTAGTAGTCTGAGAACAATTTCTGGCACTAACATCTTCGTAGTCATTTCCAAGGACGAAGCTAAAGCATACTTTCCCTAGGTTATTCATCATTTAACTAGTTTTGAGAGGTGGACAAAACCAGCAAATCATTAAGACTACATTTCACCAAACAGTATCCACAGTGGCTACTAAGAGAGTTGGGAAAAGAGGTAGACCAACTTCACCATTACACTTGGGTGTCTCAGACCCAGAGCAAATTCTGAAAGAAGCTAGGAAAATTAAGAAGTTGCAATCATCTCCAGCTTTATGTAGCCCTGATCAAATTGACCTATTATCACCCTTTCCACTTTCCGAGGAGGAAAAACAAAATATGTCTTGAAAAATTGATTGGCGACTCCAGTAGTTCAAGATGAATATGTCGAAGACCATGGAATCCATTCTGGCTTGAAGGTTTTCACCTTTCAATTTTTCCAATGTTCTAGGTTTTTAAAATCCAGTAACTACTATGGATGTTTGGGGAGATTGTCTTCCACGGTTTAGAGAAAGCAAAGAGGATAATCCTTCAGATCACCTCATCAGATTTCAGCAATATATGGCTCAATTAAATATATAGCATGAATATGTGCTCATGAAAATGTTCATGTATTCACTCAAGAAACATGCACGAAAATTGTATTTTTCTCTTCCTGTTGCTAGCATTTCCTCACTGAAAGATTCCACACATGTTTCCAAAAACATTGTAAGTATATGTTCTCATCTGAATTCTCTTTTAAAGATTGTTGTGAGCAGGCTGATTTTTATAATACAATTTATGATTCAAAAAATCATGATTATAAGTATAATCAAGGATTCAAAACATGTCATGAAGAAGTTGTAGTTTCAAAATTTGTTGAAGACGAAGAAGTAACGTTTTTAGATTCTACTGGCAAGGAATAATTCCATGACCATTACGATAATCAAGTTGTTGTTTTAAGTCGGGTTGAAGATGACTCTAGGGATGAGATCAGTAGAAATAGTTTGGAATATTGTCATAATGCTTTCAACACTCTTAATAATCATTTGAATTGTCAAAACCCCATATTTTCCGAAAAATTTAAAATTTTTAAATACATATAATTTTAATAACTGCAGTCACTAAATGTTTGATTAGTTAACTGTTATTGAAATTTAATGATCGCTCGTTATGTTTTGCAGTAGAACAGTTCTTTTCAACTTTATTGATTTTGTTCTTTTTGCGACCATAAGGGAAGACTGTCATGCAAAAACTGGGCTTACTTAGCTTTCGAGCTAATGCAGAAAGTTTCTTCTTTCCTTACAGATTACAGGTAAAGATATTTGGCTACTACAATTAAAATTCTAAAGTCTTTTAAGTACAAGTTTTATTTGCATTTCACAGTTCAGCGAAACATTAGTGGTTAAACACAAATCACTGATTACTAAGGTAAATTCCAGTGTTCAAGGTATAATCATTTCACTGTTTTCTATTCTTCTACTTTTGAGGGATAGTAATTAGCTCCTACAGTAATGATTGCAACTGTTTCGTTTTAGTCATAAATACTATAGTCCTCAAAGGATTTAAGAAAAGTTTCATGTCTAACATAGTTGTCAAATGTATGATGAATAACTTGAATTCATGTTGTTACAGGTAGAGAAGTAAGTTCAAGATCTTTGTTTAGTTCTCCATCTCACTATACTATGTCATGAATGGAAAGAATACCATACAATGTTAAAGAGCTTAAGTATCCCATTCTTACTTTCATTCTTTCAAGATTTTGAGGTAATTACAATCTTAAAACATACTGCAGTCAAAATAAAAGATTCTAGTAATAGGGGGTTTAAAATTTCTCTTTATTATAATTGCTTGGAGAATAATTATCTATTTACAAAATAATAATAACATTCAATCTCAATCGAACCTTTTTATCTTTAGAGATCTAATAGATTTCTATACCAATCTGCTAGATCCATACTACATCATTTAAAGTAAGTAACCATTATAGATATTACATATCATGGTTCAGTTATGTAAACCAAGAATTTATTTTTCATAATTTAGTAACATTCTAGAATTATTAACAAATTGGCTTAAGGAACTATAGCCAATTCTATAACAAACTGAGTTATAGTATATGTCTTCATACTAAACAAATATATGGATTATCTATACCAATACATTCTATCTTTTTTTACCATAATGGCCTCCTTAACTATTTTGCATAAACAAATATACTTGGTTAAAGGATAAATCTACTATGATTGCTTAATTACTAGGATAACCAAGTAGATACTTGTATTAAGAGAGAGATATCGTTATCCTTCGTCTCTTAAGTTATACCCTATACACCCTTGTCATTTTACAATCCTTGTCATTCTTATGAATTTAATCGTTTGAAGAAAGTTTTGTAATCTAGAAAGGAAATATATAATAGGTATATGTTATAATACAAAGGTGAGATTATACTTTGCACTATATATGTTATGAACACAATCATAAGGGTCGTATGAAAACCCTAAGCCCTTAATGATTATTAACAAGACTTTTGTTGACAAACGATGCAGGTTCAAGCTACGTGCCAAAAGTGATGAGTGAACTATGGAATAACAAACAAATGATTGGGAATTATTTGCGGGTATTTGAACTATGCAAACGTTACTCATAATGCATAAAAATCTACGTGACTACGTGGCACTCCCTGGTCCATGCACTTGATTGATAAAAGCCACAGTCAAACCCTAACTTTGTCATTCTTCCCTCGCCTTCGGGCAGCTTCTGCTCTGCTATGATTTTTCCTCATGGCACCATCACTGTTTGCTGTGTGATAGCTTCCCATCGTGATTCTTTCTTGAAGGTTCGTCCACTGCCTGTGTTATTGTGACACTGGCTGGGTTTTTATGCAGACTGTTGAGCATATTTAGGGTTATTCTCCCTCACCGTTGCTTTGTTCAAACCCTCGACTGCCATTTCTTCCTCCTTCGTGAGTGTTGAGGTATTCCTTGAGGCAGTGCTGGAGGTGTACTGCGCAGTTAAATATTTTCTCCCTTTCTGCAGAAGGCTTCATGGGTGCTTTGCAGTTGATGGTGGTCACGTTTGCTCAACATTCTGGTAAGAGGACTGTCGGTCCTTAGTTTTTTATTTATAAAATTGTTTTTACTATATATTGGGTCGTTTCTCACAGTTGTTAATGGTTACTTCTGGTTACAGGTCGGCCCCTCCCTTCGGTTGGCTGTGCAAGAATTAAACAGTGGTTCGAGGTTACGGGTAAGCCTGGTTTTTAACCATGGCCATTCCTCTTTACTTGGTTCATGCGGAACAAAAAGAGTTATGCTGTTGTGAACTGCTTCCTTTAGGGTTTTTGTTTCATTATTATCTTGTACTGTGGCTTATTCTCCTAGTTACAAAGGACCCTTGAGCTACTTGCATGTGCTCTAACTCTGTCCGTCGTTGTATTAAAACTGTGTTTTTAAACACCATGTAGAAGCCGTGGCTTCAGTAATATTTTACTCAGCTTCTACTGTGTAAAACTCAGGTTGAAAGATAACTTGGAATATGGGCTTGGAAACCCTCGATTCCATTTCCAGTTGATGTTAAAATACTTACAGGGTTTTTAACCTTAACTTAAAGTATATGAATTGTTAACAGTCTCTTTTGTTTTGGGTGTTTACAATGTTTTACTGCAAGTTATTTAATTCTTTGTTTATTTGCGTTAATATAACCATACTCTGTGAGCGTGGCTGTGAAAGAAGTAATTCTTTGATTTTGGGAAATTTTTATTAATTTAATATTATAACTATAAATTTATTCAGATAAATTGTGTTAAATAGATTACTTGATAATATGAGCAGACTGTGGCTCTAATTTCTTGATTTAAACTTATAGTGAAGTACTTTATGTAACTGAAGGTTACTCCCTTTTTAAGTACAGAATTTTTATAAGTAACCTAGTAGTACTTAAAAATTATCTAAATTATCCCTTCATATTGTTCCTGTACTTAGTATTTATAAATTACATAATAGGTCTATCTTGTACATAGATATACAGAATATTAATGTTCTGGTACTTCTAAATACTTAGTTACTTTTAATTGAAAAAGTTGGTATTGTTATTGTATAACTGTTAGCTTGCAATTTATATAAATTTGTATTTCTTTTACATAAGGTATTGTATCTATTATGCACAGCTCTTTTACATAAATCCCACTTACTGGTTATATTATAATATATTACCTTGATTGTATTTAATAATAATTTATAGATCTGTACTATAAATACTATAATTATCAACTATACTTTTGCTTAGTTATGAAGCACCAGATAAATTATTATGTATATACTGTGTGCTTACATCCTCTATATTCTATAATAATTCCTTATATGAATAACCAGTAAACAATTATAAAGAAATATATATATAAAAGAACTAAATCTTTTTACCACACAGTTTGTATTTTTACTCAGCAACATTATTAAAATTTATAATCTACAGTTACATAATCTGTTTAGAAACACTGGATAAAACAGGTTACAAGTAGATAACCTAAGTACACTTATATATATTCTTTTGTACATGAATCCTACTCAAAACTAAAATACCTGTAGAATAAATTTGAAGTCTAACTATTTTGTACTTTCATTAAATTCTGAGATGAAACAATCATTAAGATTTGAAAGGGATAGACTGTAAATCTATAAAACTCTTAGGTTACTGGGAGTAACTAAAAATCCAGAACTGTACAGATAATACTATTCTCATTCCACGATAATTCCTCCGCAAAATAACACAGTAAAACTACTCTGTAATCTTACCATCATTCTTTCTTTTATTACTATCATATTATCTTTTTTTTTATACTACCCCTGTGTTGGAGTACGGTCTGGTGAACCCAGATGTGGAAAAACACAGTGGGTCTTATTCTTCATCAACAGATTCAAGCACTGATATACTGAAACATTTACACTATTAAACTAACTAACTCTTATGTCATCTAATATAAACCTAACATTCATTCATTCATACTCATTAAAACAATATAGTTTAGTGACAGAACCTGTTTAAACTGGGACACCAACAGCAATGGGAGGCCGTTCCTCCCTACCAACTCCTGGAGAGCGCTCAGACAACGACTTCTCAGGACCCCCGAGCTTGCTCTGTCTCCCTGACTGGAACTAGGTGCAGCAGGGTCAGCTACCAGTCTTCAAACTCAGTAAAGCTCTCCCAGCTAACAAGCTGTAATAACACAAGTTACTGCAGCAATCCTCTCAGACAACTTCCTTACTGTTTTTCCCTCTTTCCTCGAAGAATTTCTTGAATAAAATTCACCTGAATGAATTCTCTCTGGAAAATATCTGAGCAGCCTCAGCTCTCTTCCTTGAGTATTTTTAAAAGATTGCCTAGGTCTTTTTTGGGTTAACTGTCATTTAATGAGCCACCTGCTCTGATCCCACTTTCTTGGGGGATCATGACCCCAAATGTAGGGAAGTTGCCACCTGCAACTTAGGAAGTGTTTGAGGATGCTGCCACTTGTCTTTTACCTTCCACCTAGTTACATCCATCAGTTTGACCAGTAACCTCTTTTAACAGCTCTCCCATGCTGTTGTCTCCACAATTTATTTATTAATAATAAAAATATTCTGAATTACATTCCAATTCTGTTGACTCTGCTGAGTCATCAATTCCTACTTAGCATTAAATTTAACATAATGTCTCAGGAATATAATAAAAATAATTAACATTATTTTACAAAATTGGGGTATGTGACATACACACCCCCTTAAAATGTAACATCATCCTCGATGTTACTTATTCCTCATCCTCTGCAACCTCCTGGAACAGATTCAGGTATGCTTCCCGCATCTTACTTTCTAGTTCCCAAGTAGCTTCTTCAGGACTAAGGTGCTTCCATTGCACCTTCAACTGTCCAATTGTGCGGTTTTGCAGAGTAATTTCCCTCCTCCCGAGGATACAGTCCAGTTCCACCAGAACTTCCCCTTCTAGTTCTACTTGTACAACATTCCAATCAATTACATGAGTAGCATCATGAACATACTTTTTCAGAACAGAAATATGAAAAAAATTGTGCACTTTTAAGTTAGGTGGTAATGCTAGCTGATATGCAACTTGACCAATTCTAGATAAAATTTCAAACGGACCACAGTAACGTGGTGCTAGTTTTGCACAACTCCCCAGTCTTAGGGAGCTCTTCTTTGGTCTTACCTTTATGAACACGTGCTCACCCACCTGGAACTCTTTAGGAGTTCTTTTCAAATCTGCTTGGCTCTTTTGCCGATCCTGGGCAACCTTCAAATTCTCCTGCACTTGTTTCACAATATGTTCCATTTCTTTTAATAATTCAGGTCCCAACACTAATCTATCTACTGGATTATTCCAGGAGATAGGAGTGTTACATTTATGCCCATACAGAATTTCAAAAGGACTGAACTTAGATGATGATTGATAGTTGTTATTGTATGCAAATTTTGCTAAATGCAAGTAATCCTTCCACTTACCTGGTTGATCCTTAACATACATTCTTAACAGATCTTCCAGCACCTGGTTCACTCTTTCAGTCTGTCCATCCGTATGAGGATGGAAAGAGGTGCTGAAATTCAGTGTTGTGTTTAATCCCTTAAACAAGGATTTCCAGAAATTCCCTGTGGATTTAGGATCCTTGTCTGAAATAATAACCTTCGGTACACCATGTAGCCGAAAAATTTCTTTAGAAATATGTCAGCTATGTTTGCAGCCTTGTAAGTGGTTTTAATAGAAATAAAATGTGTTGCTTTACTTAATTTATCTACTACCACCATAATTGAATCATTCTGGTTTTGATTTCTAAGTAATCCAATAATGAAATCTAAGCTGATTATCTCCCACTTCCAACTAGGAATAGGCAAGGGTTGCAATAAACCAGCTAGATGTTGGTGTTATGTTTTCACTTGTTGACAGTCCAAACATCTATCTATATACTCAGCTACTTCAGATTTCATATTAGGCCAGAAATATTCTTTTCTTAACATGGTGACAGTCTTTTGGTAGCCTGGATGCCCTAAATAAGGGGTTTTATGAACTTCATCCAGAATCAGAAATTTAACCTTAGGCACATTAGGCACATACAATCTGTCTTTAAACAATAAAAATCCATCTTTATTTAGACTATAACCTTTTATTATACTTTTTGTAGGTTCTTCTTTAGCTGTAACCTGTAATTTTTGATAAATTTCATCCAATTTTATCCTTTCAGTCAACTGTTCATTTAAATCAGAAACATAAGTACTGATTGCTGCTGTAAAATTCAGCTTTGCATTTCTGCTCAAAGCATCTGCCACCTTATTTTCTTTTCCTTTTATGTGCTGAATTTCGAAATCGTATTCACTTAAGAAGGCTAACCATCTTGCTTGCCTTGCATTTAAGTTGGGTTGATCTAAAAGGTATTTCAGACCCTTATTATCAGTCATTAAAGTGAACTTTCTTCCTATTAAGTGGTGTCTCCACATTTTTAAGGCATGAATAACAACAGCAAGTTCCAAATCCTAAGTGGCATAATTCTTTTCATGGATCTTTAACTTCCTGGACTCATAGGCAATGACATGCCCATCCTGAATCAGCACTCCGCCTAAACCGTCATTACAAGCATCGGTGCATACCACAAAATCCTTATTAGGATCTGCTATTCTTAGAATAGGCGCAGTTGTTAACAGAGTTTTTAATTTCTTAAAACTTTCTTCACATTTTAAGTTCCAATCAAATTCCTTGCCTTTCTTTTGCAAGGAAGTGATTGGATTAGCTATTTTTGAAAAACCTTCAATGAATCTCCGGTAGTAACCGGTAATTCCCATGAAGGACCTAACATCTGTTACGTTTTTTGGTACTGGCCAATCTTCGATTGCCCAGATCTTTTCAGGATCCACTGAAATCCCTTCCTTAGTCACTACGTGACCTAAGTACTGGATTTCATCCTTAAAGAAATCACACTTGCTGAACTTTGCAAAGAGCTGTTGCTCTCACAGCTCTTGTAAGACTATCCGTAAGTGTTCCTTATGTTCCGCTTCATTTTTAGAATAGATTAAGATGTCATCGATAAATACAACAACAAATTTATCTAAGTATTTATGCATTATATTATTCATCAGACACATAAATACAGCTGGGGCATTAGTAAGCCCAAATGGCATTACGACAAATTCGTAATGTCCATACCTTGTTCTAAAGGTTGTCTTGAAAATGTCCTCATCTTTAATTCTTACCTAATGATATCCTGATCTCAGGTCTATCTTAGAGAACACCGTAGCTCCACGCAGCTGATCAAACAGATCATCTATGCGGGGCAACGGATATCTATTTTTAATTGTCATTTTATTTAGTTGACGGTAATCTATGCAAAGTCGCATAGTTTTGTCTTTCTTTTTAACAAAGATTACTGGTGCTCCCCAAGGGGACACGCTGGGTCGAATATATTTTTTTATCTATTAATTCTTTTAACTGTGATTTTAGTTCATTCAGTTCTAAAATATTCATACGATATGGAGCTTTCGAACTAGGTACAGCACCTGGTACCAGCTCAATTGTGAAATCCAGTTCCCTCCTAGGAGGTAATCCTGGAATTTCCTCCAGAAAAACATCAATAAATTCATTTAACACAGGAATATCCTCTATTTTTATTTTATTTTTTTCAGATTTACTCGCCTCATCTGTAATAGTTACAGCATAGGCTTTACACCCTTTCCTGATTGCTCTTTTGAGTTGTAAGGAAGAAATCTGCCTGATTACAGTTTTCCTAGGAATACCCTTAACTATTATAGGCTGTTCATTATTATTCACACACGTAAAGGTTTTATCAAAACAGTTTAAAACTACCTTATGCTGTTCTAACCAGTCCATACCAATAAGTATGTCATACGAGCCAAGTGGCAAAGCATTTAATTTAACAGTAGTTTTAAAATCATTCATATCTAAAGCACGTTCCTTAACATAACAGGTTACTTTCCTTTTTTCCCCTGTGGCTAATTGAACTAACTAGGAGTTATCAAACTTTTCAACAGTCAAATTACTCTTTTCTACTATCTGAGGTGAAATGTAACTAAGACTAGCACCTGGATCTATTAAAATAGTTACAGGGGTTTGGTTAACCATACCTTCTACTTCCACCATGGAAGTTTGATAATCAGCTTGACGGTTCTCCAACGCTGCATTGATTCGGGGCATAGTCCTTGCAAAATCTCCAGCAGTCATTTCATCTTGTATAGTATGAATATTGTTGTTTGGCTTCTTCCGATTTGGGCAGACTGAAGCATAGTGTGGGCCATTGCACTCCCAGCACTTAACAGGCTCCTTCCGTTCGAAATTCTTAGTGAAATTTCCATGAGCCCTTGAAGTTATTGGAATTATTGGAATTATTGGAATTATTAGAAGCACTATTTCTGCTCCCCTGGAAGTTCTTACCATTAGAATGATTTCTGTTCTTATTATTCCTGAAATTCTTTTGGGGTACAAACTCATTTTTCTTGAATTCAGGCTGATTACTGTTCTTTTTAGCCTTCCAGCTGGCTATACCTTCTTTCTTTTTGTTCTGTTCAAAACAAAAATTTGCCTTCCTCATGGCTTCTTCCAGAGTCTTAGGATTGTCATACTCGATTATGTCCTTGATATGATATGGCAGACAGCTAAGAAACCGTTGTACTTTAGGTTTCTCATCAACTAAATAAGGTACATGCCTTAACAGACTTAAAAATTTACTATTTAAGTCCTTCATAGTCATGGATCCTAACTTTAACTCATAAAATTCTTTCGCCCTTTCTTCATAGTATTGTTCGGACAGAAATTTCTTTTTGAAGTACCTTTTAAAGGTACTCCAATTGACCTCTTTTTCTTTGATCCCCTTGACTCTTTTCAGATCTTGCCACCATATATCTGCCTTTCCAGAGAAATTATAAATGGCCATTCTTTCCTTCAGCTGATCTGAATAGTTGTATATCTGAAAATATTTCCTCATCCCGGATAACCAGGATTCTGCCTCTTCTCCTTTTTCAGTTTCTCCATTGAAAGTTGGGGGTTTTATTTTTTTGAACTCCCCGAAAATCTCTTCATAAGGCCTGTACTTTTTTTTTCTCTTATATAACTCAGCCTCACTATTGTCACTAGTAGAGTAATAGCTTTGTTGTTCCCTGAATCCTTCAGATGAGGAACTGCTTTCAGCTTTAGCCAGTTTCATCTTTTTAGATCCTTTCTGATGGCTAGCTTCCTTAGATTCAGATCTTCTGTCTCTCCCTTCAGTCTGAAATTTTTCCATCAAAATTTGATTTAACTCCTCTTGAGTTTTCAGAATCCTTTCATTGTCCTTCTTGACTGATTCCATTTCAGTCTTTAAATCCTTTATAGTCTGCATCAATTCTGAGGAGTGTGCAGTTACCTCCTTTAACACAAGTTCTCTGGACATCTGTCTTGTCTTAGTGTTTGGAGACTCCTCCCCAGTATATTCTCCTAGCTTCTCCATAACTTCCTGTTAGATTCAGAAAAGAAAAAAAAATTATGTCTTTTACATGAAACAAAAAATACAGGTTAGTACATGATTTTTTCTATTCTGTGGAAACTAGTTGGGCCACATCATGGCCTAGTGTTTGAACCATGCTCTGATACCACATGTCAAAACTCCATATTTTCCGAAAAATTTAAAAAAATTTAAATACATATAATTTTAATAATTGAAGTCACTAAATGTTTGATTAGTTAACTGTTATTGAAATTCAATGATTGCTCGTAGAACAGTTCTTTTCAGCTTTACTAATTTTGTTCTTTTTGCGACCATAAGGGAAGACTGTCATGCAAAAACTGGGCTTACTTGGCTTTCGAGATAATGCAGAAAGTTTCTTCTTTCCTTACAGATTATAGGTAAAGATATTTGGCTGCTACAATTAAAATTCTAAAGTCTTTTAAGTACAAGTTTTATTTGCATTTCACAGTTTAGCGAAACATTAGTGGCTAAACACAAATCACTGATTACTAAGGTAAATTCCAGTGTTCAAGGTATAATCATTTCACTGTTTTCTATTCTTCTACTTTTGAGGGATAGTAATTAGTTCCTACAGTAATGATTGCAACTGTTTCGTTTTAGTCATAAATACTATAGTCCTCAAAGGATTTAAGAAAAGTTTCACGTCTAACATAGTTGTCAAATGTATGATGAAATACTTGAATTCATGTTGTTACAGGTAGATAAGTAAGTTCAAGATATTTGTTTAGTTCTCCATCTCACTATACTATGTCATGACTAGAAAGAATACCATACAATGTTAAAGAGCTTAAGTATCCCATTCTTACTTTCATTCTCTCAAGATTTTGAGGTAATTACAATCTTAAAACATACTGCAGTCAAAATAAAAGATTCTAGTAATAGGGGGTTTAAAATTTCTCTTTACTATAATTGCTTGGAGAATAATTATCTATTTACAAAATAATAATAACATTCAATCTCAATCGAACCTTTTTATCTTTAGAGATCTAATAGATTTCTATACCAATCTGCTAGATCCATACTACATCATTTAAAGTAAGTAACCATTATAGATATTACATATCATGGTTCGGTTATGTAAACCAAGAATTTCTTTTTCATAATTTAGTAACATTCTAGAATTATTAACAAATTGGCTTAACGAACTATAGCCAATTCTATAACAAACTGAGTTATAGTATATGTCTTCATACTAAACAAATCTATGGATTATCTATACCAATACATTCTATCTTCTTTTACCAAAATGGCCTCCTTAACTCTTTTGCATAAACAAATATACTTGGTTAACGGATAAATCTACTATGATTGCTTAATTACTAGGATAACCAAGTAGATACTTGTATTAAGAGAGAGAAATCGTTATCCTTCGTCTCTTAAGTTATACCCTATACGCCCTTGTCATTTTACAATCCTTGTCATTCTTATGAATTTAATCGTTTGAAGAAAGTTTTGTAATCTAGAAAGGAAATATATAAAAGGTATATGTTATAATACAAAGGTGAGATTATAGTTTCCATTATATATGTTATGAACACAATCATAAGGGTCGTATGAAAACCCTAAGCCCTTAATGATTATTAACAAGACTTTTGTTGACAAACGATGCAGGTTCATGCTACGTGCCAAAAGTGATGAGTGAACTATGGAATAACAAACAAATGATTTGGAATTATTTGCGGGTATCCGAACTATGCAAACGTTACTCATAACGCATAAAAATATACGTGACTACGTGGCACTCCCTGGTCCATGCACTTGATTGATAAAAGCCGCAGTCAAACCCTAACTTTATCATTCTTCCCTCGCCTTCGGGAAGCTTCTGCTCTGCTACGATTTTTCCTCATGGCACCATCGTTGTTTGTTGTGTGATAGCTTCCCATCGTGGTTCTTTCTTGAAGGTTCGTCCACTGCCTGCATTATTGTGACACTGGCTGGGTTTTTAGGCAGACTGTTGAGCATACTTAGGGTTATTCTCCCTCACCATTGCTTTGTTCAAACCCTCGACCGCCATTTCTTCCTCCTTCATGAATGTTGAGGTATTCCTTGAGGTAGTGGTGGAGGTGTACTGCGCAGTTAAATCTTTTCTCCCTTTCTGCAGAAGGCTTCGTGGTTGCTTTGCAGTTGATGGTGGTCACGTTTGCTCAACATTCTGGTAAGAGGACTGTCAGTCCTTAGTTTTTTATTTATAAAATTGTTTTTACTATATATTGGGTTGTTTCTCACAGTTGTTAATGGTTACTTCTGGTTACAGGTCGGCCCCTCCCTTCGATTGGCTGTGCAAGAATTAAACAGCGGTTCGAGGTTATGGGTAAGCCTGGTTTTTAACCATGGCCGTTCCTCTTTACTTGGTTCATGCGGAACAAAAAGAGTTATGCTGTTGTGAACTGCTTCCTTTAGGGTTTTTGTTTAATTATTATCTTGTACTGTGGCTTATTCTCCTAGTTACAAAGGACCCTTGAGCTGCTTGCATGTGCTCTAACTCTGTCCGTCGTTGTATTAAAACTGTGTTTTTAAACACCATGTAGAAGCCATAGCTTCAGTAATCTTTTACTCAGCTTCTACTGTGTAAAACTCAGGTTGAAAGATAACTTGGAATATGGGCTTGGAAACCCTCGATTCCATTTCGAGTTGATGTTAAAATACTTACAGGGTTTTTTACCTTAACTTAAAGTATATGAATTGTTAACAGTCTCTTTTGTTTCGGGTGTTTACAATGTTTTACTGCAAGTTATTTAATTCTTTGTTTATTTGCGTTAATATAACCATACTCTGTGAGCGTGGCTGTGAAAGAAGTAATTCTTTGATTTTGGGAAATTTTTATTAATTTAATATTATAACTATAAATTTATTAAGATAAATTGTGTTAAATAGATTACTTGATAATATGAGCAGACTGTGGCTCTAATTTCTTGATTTAAACTTATAGTGAAGTACTTTATGTAACTGAAGGTTACTCCCTTTTTAAGTACAGAATTTTTATAAGTAACCTAGTAGTACTTAAAAATTATCTAAATTATCCCTTCATATTGTTCCTATACTTAGTATTTATAAATTACATAATAGGTTTATCTTGTACATAGATATACAGAATATTAATTTTCTGGTACTTCTAAATACTTAGTTACTTTTAATTGAAAAAGTTGGTATTGTTATTGTATAACTGTTAGCTTGCAATTTATATAAATTTGTATTTCTTTTACAGAAGGTATTGTATCTATTATGCACAGCTCTTTTACATAAATCCCACTTACTGGTTATATTATAATATATTACCTTGATTGTATTTAATAATAATTTATAGATCTGTACTATAAATACTATAATTATCAACTATACTTTTGCTTAGTTATGAAGCACCAGATAAATTATTATGTATATACTGTGTGCTTACATCCTCTATATTCTATAATAATTCCTTATATGAATAACCAGTTAACAATTATAAAGAAAAATATATATATAAAAGAACTAAATCTTTTTACCACACAGTTTGTATTTTTACTCAGCAACATTATTAAAATTTATAATCTACAGTTACATAATCTGTTTAGAAACACTGGATAAAACAGGTTACGAGTAGATAACCTAAGTACACTTATATATATTCTTTTGTATATGAATCCTACTCAAAACTAACATACCTGTAGAATAAATTTGAAGTCTAACTATTTTGTACTTTCATTAAATTCTGAGATGAAACAATCATTAAGATTTGAAAGGGATAGACTGTAAGTCTATAAAACTCTTAGGTTACTGGGAGTAACTAAAAATCCAGAACTCTACAGATAATACTATTCTCATTCCACGATAATTCCTCTGCAAAATAACACAGTAAAACTACTCTGTAATCTTACCATCATTCTTTTTTTATTACTATCATATTATCTTTTTTTTGATACTACCCCTATGCTGGAGTACGGTCTGGTGAACCCAGATGTGGAAAAACACAGTGGGTCTTATTATTCATCAACAGATTCAAGCACTGATATACTGAAACATTTACACTATTAAACTAACTAACTCTTCTGTCATCTAATATAAACCTAAAATTCATTCATTCATACTCATTAAAACAATATAGTTAAGTGACAGAACCTGTTTAAACTGGGACAACAACAACAATGGGAGGTCGTTCCTCCCTACCAACTCTTGGAGAGTGCTCAGACAACGACTTCTCAGGACCGCCGAGCTTGATCTGTCTCCCTGACTGGAACTAGGTGCAGCAAGGTTAGCTACCAGTCTTCAAACTTAGTAAAGCTCTCCCAGCTAACAAGCTGTAATAACATAAGTTACTGCAGCAATCCTCTCAGACAACTTCCTTACTGTTTTTCCCTCTTTCCTCAAAGAATTTCCTGAATAACATTCACCTGAATGAATTCTCTCTGGAAAATATCTGAGGAGCCTCAGCTCTCTTCCTTGAGTATTTTTAAAAGATTGCCTAGGTATTTCTTGGGTTAACTGTCATTTAATGAGCCACCTGCTCTGATCCCACTTTCTTGGGGGATCATGACCCCAAATGTAGGGAAGTTGCCACCTGCAACTTAGGAAGTGTTTGAGGATGCTGCCACTTGTCTTTTGCCTTCCACCTAGTTCCATCCATCAGTTTGACCAGTAACCTCTTTTAACAGCTCTCCCATGCTGTTGTCTCCATAATTTATTTATTAATAATAAAAATATTCTGAATTACATTCCATTTCTATTGTCTCTGCTGAGTCATCAATTCCTACTTAGCATTAAATTTAACATAATGTCTGAGGAATATAATAAAAATAATTAACATTATTTTACAAAATTGGGGTATGTGACATGAATGTTAATCATGTTGAAGGTCAATCTCTTGTTCAACAAACTGTTGGAAATCATTGTTGTGTTAAAGATCGGCTATGTATTGAAGAAAAACACGAACCTTCAACATCATCATTTGAAATTTCCCATAATGCTCCTCGTTATGATGAAGAGATTGGGGTTCCAAGATAAGAATTCAATGATGAATTGTATTCTGTTCCTTTTTGTTTTGATACTAAAACCGATGAAAGCCAGGCTGTTGACATTTTTAACCTTATATCAGAAGTCTCTTATATTCATGGTTATGATAAATCTGTTGTTCAAAACCATTATGAAGATGCTCTAATTTTTTATAAATATGATAATGAAATTGAAAAGAAAGACCCAGAAATGTGTAAGGTGTGTAATATGGCACAATCTGATCAGTAGATTCAGGAATGCATTCATTCCATTATCCTTGAACAACCGGAGCCAATGTATGATAGTTATCCATTTGAAGACAGTGTGGAAAAGGAGGTTGAACTTGTTGACATTATTGATGATACTGTCCAAAAAATTCCGGAGCAATTTCAGGATGATCCTGATGTCTTTTATTGCCAATGCCTGCTTAATATTCATGGAAAAAAATATTCTTATGGACGGCCTATCTTTTTCATAGAACAAGAAGAAGTAAATTTTGGAATTTTTTATGATCCAGTGGCAAATTATTTAGAGTCAACACTAAATTATAAATATGTTATCTTAGAGACACCATTTGATGAAAGTGAGTACAAGTTGCTAGATCTTTGCTCTTCATGTTTTCCAATATTTCTTATTATACATATATTCGGAGTTGGAAGCAAGTTTTGGTGGGTTGATGAAATTTTTTCCTAGTTACATTGGAAATGGGATTACAATTTGATCCAGTAAATGGAAGGTTCCTCAAATACTTTTACAGCTATTGAAGGTAAGAAACTTGTCATTTCATTGTATATACCGGTGTGACAGTGATAGAATAAAGACTCCATATCCCAATGGATGTTTTGCAGAGTAGCAAATAAGTTCAGTTAAATGGTAGAAGGCACTGATCTATAGGTTCTTGAAGCCTCACAAGGAAGACTTCATCCCGCAGCAGGAGCCAGATGTTATAGCTAGATTTTGTTTTGTATTTTAGACTATATGCTTTATTTTCAAAACATGGTTTTCTTATTTCTTTTAAAATTTTGAGCTTGTTTTTTGAGGTATTATAATAGTGAGCATATTTTATTTTTGGTTTCATGATATTCCTTTTAAATTGACTTTATTTAGTTGTTTTTATAGTTTTAATGGGCTTATTAGGTGTGTATATTTTTGAAAGGTTGAAAATATATATCATAAGGTTTAATCAAAGTTTGATTATATAATCTAACCCTTTTGTCAAAAAAAATATTGATCAAAGATTCTTCTAGCGCAGAGGCAGAAACCGTGAACTAGGAGCACTATAAGAAAATCGCGGCACTCAAAAAATCATGAAATGAGCTCATTCATGGTTAAAAATTGAAAATGATGGAGTTTTAATATTTGTTAAAGTGAGATGATACGTGTAAGGACCTTGAAATCATTATGACAAATGTATAAAATAAAGTAAGGATTACATAGGTAAATTGCAGTTGTCCTAAGCCTCGAAGATTGGAAGTTTGTTAAACTTTAATGATAGCACATTCATGGATTTCGTGCTGAGTGAGTGGTGAATTTGACGGGCATACATGAAGCTGAGAATATCATGGTTAATTATTAAATGGTTTGGGTGTAATCGTGGCTACCAAAGATGAAATTGTGGAGACCTGTCTGGTATCAATGAGGACAGGGTTGCATATTTTTAGCACTACAAACTATCATAGTAACAGGTACGCCATAAGATCCAATAAGTGCTAAATGAATCCTGAATTGTATTAACAGAGGGTTAGTATGGATTAGGGAAATTGAGAAATTGCAGCTAGGGTACTAAATTTTCTCAGCCTCTAGTCTATTGTTGTAATAAGATACTTGCGAAATAGTTTTAACTATTTTCTGAAGGAAAGAACAGTTAGAATTTAGTACAGAAAATGAAGAGAAGTGGCAAGACAAACAGGGCTGAGCCTTCAGACATGACATGGGCTAAAACCTTTCATGACTGTGCAAAATTGTTTCAAGAACCAAGCTGGTTTCAATATTTTAAAAAAATTGATGGTTATCATTCAGAAGTTTCCTATGGATTCGCTCAAGGATTAGAGAAAGATACAGTCATGTTTAATTCCCTAAAAATTGAGTTAACTAGAGAGTTGATAGCAGAAGCTACAGGCTTAGCTGATGACGGTGAGTTTTGGTTCAAGAAAGTGCCTTTTTCTTTTAATTCAGAGAATTTCATGTTGCCTAAGGTTGTAGCAGATTGGGGTAAGGGGGTTCATATACAGAAGTTCAAGCTTGAATGGAGGGAGCCAATTAAGATTTTGTAGAGTTATATAATCTATGAGGGAAGATATGCCTCTATTTTTAAATATCACATTAGGTTTCTACAGCACTTAAGTCAGGAGTCAAAGATGAATCTTCCATTTTTCTTCCTAAAAAGCTTACAGAAGATGTCAAGTAGGGTAAAAGAAAATCAATATCACACTAAACAATCCATTTTCCACCATGGATTAATAAAATTGATTATCAGTACTGTGATCCAGAAAAAAGGTAAGACTTGGGATTACTTTTTGTTCTAGTCAAGGTTTCAAAGCGAAAAGAAAGACCAGTCAAAAAGTAGACAGATGAATAAATTACACAGCCTTGTTAAAAGACTGAAGGAAGAGGTCATAATTGAAACATTAAAAGAGACTACTCAGGTGGAATCTTCAACATAGAAACTTGAAGAGCCTGTAGGTGGACAACAAAAGAAGATTGATGAAGATAATTAGTTGGAATCTCAAGTGCAGAGTTTAGAAGATGTAGCAGAAATCATTGAAGATGACACAACAAATACTTTTGATGAAGATACGAACTAGGAAGAAGGTAAATGTGTTTTAGAACAAGATCAGATTCCTATAGATGTACATGAAGAAAGAAAGGAGATCCCAATGCTTGATAAATTGAGCGTTGATAATGTTGATGTAATTGTAAATTCAGAATGTATTCACTTGTATATCTTATGTATTGTACCCCGATGTTTATTACGGGAAGTGTTTGTAATGTAATTGATTCATGTCATGCCTTGATGTTCTGATTGGGAGTTTATATAATGTAAACAAGTAACATCAAGGCATTGTGGGTAATCCTCCTATTGATCAAGGGTTAAAGTCCCCTCAGTTGTGGAGCCCTAGGGTTATTAGATTATACTAGAGAAGTCATCCCTAGGTGAGTTGTTGTAAGTCGATGTAATAGTCCCGACTGTTGTGTTAAGGATAACCCTCCTTGTTGGTCGGAGGGGGCAAAGTCCCACAAGTTGTGGGGCAATTGGGTTATTAGACTCTCCTAGAGATGTCGACTTTAGTAAGTAATTATTAAGTGAGGCCAACATGTTGGAGTGGACATTAAGTGAATGAAAGAATATAAATAGAGATTGAGTCTCTCTATTTATCACACACATGCTCACTCATTGGGGCGCATGAGTGAGAGAGAAGTTGTTGGGACAAGAGAGAGACTACTGCTGTCGAGAGATCATATTTATGTTTTCGGGTTTTACTTTTGGTGCTGATTCTATCTCTGAGGAAGTTGCGGGGTTTTCTCCTTTATGGTTTCCAAGTGGAAAATTCTTTGTGTCTCTTGTCTCTTGTGTTTATCGCTATGCACGCTATTCTCTCAATTAAAGATCCTAAGATCATAATGCTAGCTTGAATGTTAAAAATCTAACATAGTATCAGAGCTAACCTAAGAAGAAGACATTGTGCAGCTGTAGAAGCTAGGGATTCTTACTTTTTAGGTCTCTCTCCATAATCCATCAGCAAAAGTATGATAGGATGACTCTCCATTGAAGGGCGCATCTTTCTGTCGAAGCGGAATTCGATTTTGAGCATTTTCAGTTTTTGGTACGGGAAATTAGGGCTTCTTACAGAAGAGGAATTTTTTAGTGAGCCTGGCATAGGATTTTTCTCCTCATCAAAATCTAAGTTTAGAGACCTGGGTCGATATTTTTGGTTAGGTATAACTCCAGGAAAGTCAAACCCTAGTTTGACCCTGGGCCCAAAAAACCCTAAAATACTTAAACAAATAAGTTTTGGTACATTCACTATATATCAGGATTGGAGAAGAATCAAGAGCTAAAACTTTTATAGGCCAAATATAAAATCCTAATTTACATTGTGTCGAAATTTCAGCCTCGGATTCACTATATTATAGGTTATATGATCCCTTCAAGTTAGGGTTCCAACCTCTTCCAGGATTCATCCCTAAACATAACACCTGGGTATAATTGCTATATCTCGGGATACAAAGGTCCAAATGACATTTATGAAGATTTTATAGAAATGGAATGGTATTTAATTTCTATGGTATAAGTTTCAGACCCCAAAGATGAAACAGTGACACATGGAAGTCCGTACAACTTTGTTGTGCTGAACAATCCTAAAACAAGTCACCTTGGGGAAACGATCATAAGTCCCAATTGGTGAAACCAATTCTGATGAAAACTATGGTTTTGGAACAAGGACAAGTGAGGCTACTGCACTAAGAATTTTTAGACATAGAGGAGTAGTAATTTTGGAGATATCGCAGAAATAGTACCAGGCATTTCTGCAGAAGAAATTGGAAAAGTAGGGCTTCCTGTTCCGGGAGATTCCCTCCATTGTTTTCAAAAAAGGAGTACATTGGACTGCTCACCTTGAAGAGGTATATATTTATATCCAATCAGATCTGAAAGATTGCAATATTTCAAAATTAGGGTTTCTCTGACAAACCCTAGATCATCCAGCTCTGGAACCAAGACGAACACCTCAAATCGGTAAGATCTAATCTTTTGCTATTTTCATTCGAGGTTCTCATTTCAAAGTGATCTATCATATCAGCTTGATGATAAGATTATTCAAGTTGAAAAATTCCAAGCATGGAAGTATATGATCTCTCTGAAGAAAATGAATTGGACACTTACATAAGTAGAGAGGTTCCAGTTCCAGAGGGAGATGAGGCTAAAATCCTTACACCAAAAGAACTTGGTCAAGGCCAAGAAGACCATTGTTGATTCAATCATGAATCACCTTATACCACAAGTGTCTTCCTTAAAGACACTGAAAGATATGTTTTATTCCTTGAACAAGCTATTTGAAGGGAAGAACATAAATCAGAATATAACTTTAAGAAAACAGATGAAGAATGTGAAGATCCAGAATGTAGAGACCATACAGTCATACTTTACGAGGGTCTCTCAAATCAAAGAACAACTTATAGCAGTAGAAGAAGAAGTGGAGAATGAAGAAGTAGTGATAGCCACTTTGAATGACATCCCAGGATCATGGGATTCATTCATGCGAGGAATGTGTTCCAGAAGGAAGTGATTACTTTCAGCAGACTCTAGGAAGAAGAAGAAGCTCGACTCATGATAAGAGAAGAGAAGATGGGAGAAATTGAATATCAAGCTCTCACCATCCAAAGAAGATCCCTCAAGTGATGAGGAATAAAAAGGACTCAAATCTTAAATAACCTCTTATCCATCTTAGAATTTGGATAATAAATGATGCTATTATGAATGAAGAAGATGATAAAGCTGAAGGCTCAAGAAGGAGTCTAACCATAGTTGCATGATCATATATTTATGCATAAGAATTTTCCATTATGAATATGCCTTATGAAATGTTTCTAACCATACAACTAATGGATTTGACTTGTAGGAAATATCGTGTACATAATCACCTACAAGAAAAGAAGGATGAGACGTGTTTCGAAGAACAAGTGACGATAGTTCAAGATGAAGAATAATATGACGAATGCAATTACATCATTGATGCAGAACCTTCCAGCCATGAAGAAGTAACCAAGAAGAAAGGGAATACCAATTCAAGAAGAATGATGCCTAGGATGCAGTATCGATACATGAAGGGAAGATTCATAGCACGAGGCTTCTCACAAAAAGAAGGCATAGACTACGAAGAGACATTTGAAGCCAGTTGGATTTGAGACACGTGACAGGTAGAATCATGTGTGCAAATGAAAGAAGGACTTGTACAAGCTCAGAAGACACCCATGGGATAACACATACATGAGGAGCTTCATGAAGATCTGAACCTTTTCTACAAGGTTGATAGAGGATGACAAGCTCACAAATGGGTGCGAGAAGAACCTTTGAAAAATTTCAAAATAGAGGATCTTCGTATCCAATGATCCTAGATGGATACATAGAATATTAGTAGCAAAGGAAGCTACTTGTCACTGTAGTACAGAATGTTTCAGTACATAGAGTATGAAAGACAGAGGGAGAATGATGCTTCGCTTCAGAGGGAGTGACTACAGAAGATCCTAAGGTTTAACATGGTACGATAGGATGGACATATTACTGATGACTCTAGGCTTTACTACGAGTAAAGAGGATTCCAACCTTTGCTTCAAGGTTGAATATGGAAGACTAGTGATGCTCCTGTTATATGTCGATGACTTGTTCCTGATAGAAAAGAGGAACTCATTAAAGTTGCAAGAAGGAGACTTGTTGCTAAGTTCAAGATGAAGGACTTGGATATGATGACATGGAGGTGTGGTAGAACATCCCTGGGACAAGGGAAGTATGCAGTAGAGATCTTGAAGAGGTTCAGGATGATGGACTGCAAGGCCATGATCACACATATGGCATCGAACCTGAAGCTATTGAGTGTTGCTTCATCAAAGATGGTTGATGCCACGATGTATCATCAGATGATTTGTTCCTTGATATACCTGATGAATATGAGACCAGATATTTGCTTTGTTGTGAACACCTTGAGCCAGTTCCTGACAAATCTGATACATGTTCACTTGATTGCTGCAAAGTATATTTTGAGGTACCTGAGGGGTACAGTTGATTATGGGCTCAAGTATGAGGCGAATCAACAGATTGACCTGGAAGGTTATGTTGATTCAGATTGGGCAGGCAGTGCCATCGATAGGAAGAGTGCTTCAGGGTGTTACTTTAGTATGGGATCAGGTGTGATCTCTTGGTTTAGCAGGAAGCAGTCCTGTGTGGCACTGAGTACAGCTGAAGTAGAGTATGTTCTAGCATGTTCAGCGAGTTGTGAGGTAGTATGGTTTATTTGATCTCCTGTCTGATTTATTTGATCTCCAGTTGGATGCTACTTATATATATTGCAACAACCAAAGTTGTGTGAAGTTGTCAAAGAACCCGATGTTCCATGACAAGTCGAAGCATATCGAGATCAAGTATCACTATATCAAGGATATGGTGTAGAAAGGAGCAGTGAAGCTCAAGTATGTTGTGACGAATGAACAGATAGCTGATGTGTTGACAAATCCATTAGACAGAGTGAAATTTGAGTACTTCAAGGAGAAGCTTGGTGTTCTCCAGATTGAGGTTCCCTCCAAAGGGAAGTGATGATTCCGTGAGCCATTCTGACATGGTGAGAGGATTGGTTCCTTCCATGGTTAGATGTAAGGGTTGATCCATTCTATCATGATGAGAGGATTGGTTCCTTGCATGTTAGATATGAGTGCTGATCCATTCTAATGTGACTATAGGATTGGTTCCTACATGATCATATATAAGCGCTAAATGCCATTCTTGGAATGGAGGCACCTGGTCAATTACCAGGAATACTCAGTCTGGGACTGAGGGCCATTTTGATGTGCTATAGGATTGGTTCGTACATGATTATATATAAGCGCAGAGCCATTCTGATGTGACTATAGTATTGGTTCCTACATGATCAGATGTAAGTGCAGAGCCATTCTGAGGCGATTGTAGGATTGGTTCCTACATGATCAGAAAGTGCAGAGCCATTCTGAGGCGATCATAGGATTGGTTCCTACATGATTAGATGTAAGTATAGAGCCCTTTTGACATGTAGGTATGATTGGTTCCTCGCATGGTTGAATGTAAGTGCTAGTCCTTTCTAACATAGATGACTGGATTGGTTCCTCTCATTGTCAGATGTGAGTGCTGGGCCTTTCTGATAGGATTGTGGGATGTGTTCCCACATGGTTAGATGTGAGTGTTGGGCATTCCTTTCTGATGTGATTGTAGGATTGGTTCCTACATGATTAGATGTAAGTGCTGGGTGGGCCATTCTGACTTAGGATCAGATATAAGTGCTGGAAAAGACCTACATGGAGGCTAGGCCTACAACCAGCATGAAAAAGGGCTGGATCTGTAGAACTTCCTATGACGAGAAGAATCAAGAGATAGCACTTGTGATGATGATCCAACAGAGATGTTCCAGAAATAGAGAAGATCCAGATCGAGTGATGACTCAGATCTAGTGATGATGATCCAAATCCAGTGATGATCCAGATCCAGTGATGATGATCCAGATCTAGTGATGATCCAGATCCAGATGAAGATGACTTGAAGATGAATATGACGAGGACTTGACGATGATCCATATCATACAGAGAAGAAGACTTGTGTTCCTAAATTGTGTCGAGAGAATACCTTCCTAGTTAAGAGGGAGTGCTGATGTAATTGTAACTTTGGAATGTATTCACTTGTATATCTTATGTATTGTACCTAGATGTTTATTCTGGGAAGTGTTTGTAATGTAATTGAGTCATGTCATGCCTCGATGTTCCGATCAGGAGTTTCTATAATGTAAACAAGTCACGTCAAGTCATTGTGGGTAACCCTCCTATTGATCAAGGGTTAAAGTCCCCGCAATTGTGGGTCCCTAGGGTTATTAGACTATCCTAGAGAAGTCGGCCCTAGGTGAGTTATTGTAATTCAGGGCAATAGTCCCCACCATTGTGTTAAGGATAACCCTCCTTGTTGGTTGGAGGGGGAAAAGTCCCCACAAGTTGTGGGGTACTAGGGTTATTAGACTCTCATAGAGATGTCGGCTCTAGTAAGTAATTGTTAAGTGAGGCTGACATGTTGGAGTGGACATTAAGTGAATGAAAGAATATAAATAGAGAGTGAGCCTCTCTATTTATCAAACACACACACACTCATTCACTGGGGTGCATGAGTGAGAGAGAAGTTGCTGGGACAAGAGAGAGACTACTACTGTCAGGAGATCATCTTTATGTTTTCAGGTTTTGCTTTTGGTGTTGATTCTATCTTTGGGGAAGTTACGAGGTTTTCTCCTTTATGGTTTCCTCAAGGAAAATTATTTGTGTCTCTTGTCTCTTGTGTTTATTGTTGTGCATGTTATTCTCTCAGTTAAAGATCCTAAGATCATAATGCTAGCTTGAATGTTAAAAATCTAACAGATAATACACAAAGCTCGAAAGAAGGGTTTAAAGAAAAGTTGGTTATGAAAGGAGTTAAAAGAGAAGTTGTTCAGCTAGCAACTATAAAACATCAAGGTAAATCTCTGAGTATGCTGGGAGAAGTAGGAGTAGGTTGGAGACCTAAAACTAGACCTAAGAACAAGTTGAGGTTAAACATGAAAAAAAAATTAAATCCCAAGCTATCTCAAGGGAAAATTACAATATTAGAAGATTCCTCTTCTCAAGAGGATGTCGAAGAGGATAAAAGCTTGAATGTTAAAAAAGTCACGAATAAGAAACATGATTCATTGATTGTTAATTCATCCTCAGTAAAAAATAAAGTTTCAAAATAGGTAGAAGATATTAAAAAGAAATAAAGTCTTTTCCCTTAGGAGGTTCATACTATGAAACATCATTCAGTGAGGTTAGAATCATTTACATGTAAAGAGAAAATTGCAGAGCCATCAATCCAGTGCAATTTTGAAGGTGCTGAGTCTCCGGATATTCCTGTAATGGTGATAGAGCAACAGAAAGAGGATGATGAGGAAATTTTCAATAAGTTAAATGTCCCTTGGTTCCCAGAAGGAGCTTCTTCATTTGAAGAAGGGGTGGTCATAGATTTAGAGAAGGAAAATCTTCAGAAAAGTATTAAACAATACAAGTACGAAATAGACTTTTTGAATGAAACAAATGAAGGATTGGTAATGGAAAATACAAGGTTAAGAGAAGATATTGAGGATGTTAATAGCCATTATAAGGAGTTGACTGTGATTTCAAAGGAAGAATTAAAGAGGAAAAGGAAGACACAAAACAGGTGTGAAGAGTTGGAGCAGAAGATCCAATATCTAACTCAGCAGAATCAAGAGCTATAAAGGAGCGTTGAAGACCTAGAAGCTGAGCAGCAAAGAACCAGAAGAAAGACACAAGCTCTGGAGGGGATATCACTTTTGGCTGAAGCTGCCAAAGATCTTTAAAAGGGTTATTGATGACAGGTGTCTTTTAGTTTACTTTTGTAAAGATAATAGTTTGTTTTGGAAAACCTTTACCTTACTAGCTGTTTCGATAGTCTGACCTAGAAGGTACTTAAGTAGTTAAGTAACTGGTTTTGGGATGTAACCAAGATAAAAGAAAGTAATTAGAATGAGCAAGGGTTCAAATTTTTTGTACAAGGGGAGGCTTCCAAGCTATTGTATATAGAGCTAAGTTCAGAAAATCTTATGTATTCTTGATGACTGATTATGATATATATGCAAACTATAAGCCTATATTATTCTATCTGTTGGTTTCATTTATGATTGGTGTAGTCACTCTATTGACAAATTCATTTCTTGTTTGATGTTATTATTCATGGAATGCTTGTGAACTGTGGGCGAAACTCAGTATTGTGCTTATGTTGTTTCTAGTTTATATTTCATATATTATGCATCTCATTTTTTCACTATTACATGATTTAGTGTTTGTCTTAGCCTGATGATATTTTACCCTCTTGTTAACAAACTATAAAACCAAAACCCTAAAAACCTATTTTACTTAGTTTTATTTTATGAGATTGTGTTGGCTTGTTCTTTAGTAGTCTGAGAACAATTTCTGGCACTAACAGTCCCCACTCGGTTCCTGAAATACTTCATCATACTCATAAATTGTTTTAACCATTTTAGATTCATGCTTTGGATCACCTCCTTCAATGGCTTTAGATGCGTCATCGTTCTTCTCTTTGACTTGAATCATCATAATACAATTTTTCTACAAGCATTCACTATCCTTTTTCATTTGGCCTACATAGATTAGTGGCAAGCTTGTTTTCATACAATGTGCATGTATAACATATTCAATACCATCCTTGAAAAGGTGATAAAAATTATTCTCCTTGTAAAATATGGACTTTTGATCATACAAACATGGGCCTCCAAGTACAATGCACATATATCTAGTGGTACTATGTCAAGCTCTACCTCATCTTTAAACTTATCAGAAATTTCAAATTTTAATATACATTTCTTTGTTATTTGCAATTATGCATTATTAGTGACTCGTACTAGCGGATGTGGATTTTCACGAGGCACGGTAGCTAAATATAGTTTCTTAACCACTTCTTTAGAAACTAAATTGACTTGTGACCCACTATCAAATAATGTATCAACTTTTGTATGTTTCGTAATGACTCGAATATGAAAGAGTTCGCCTTGTTTCTTCTTATATTGACTAGAAGAAGACTGTACAGTTGCACTTGTATTTGAATGATGAGAAAGAGATGTACCTTTATATTTACATTGGATTCCAACATCTGTGACATTGGACTCATCACTGAGATCAGATCACACATCCTGTAGAACTAACGCATTATTCTTTGCTTTTCCTTTATCCTTGTACTCTCCATACCTTTTGGGGCTTAATTATGGATGTAACTTCCAACATTGTGATACATTGTATCCCGTCTTGCAATGGGAACATGAGGGATTCTCACCTTATTTCTTAATAGTGAATGGTCTTCTTACCTTTCCCTTTGCCTTTTAACTTATTTCCATTTGACTTTAAAATCTTCTTGGAATAGTTGTCAGTAGTGTTTTACCCCTTATACTCAATATGGGTGGCTTGAACACATACTTCATCCAAATTGTTAGGGGTTTTTTTGTAACTAGGGGAATCAGCAACTGGGGACGGGCTAGTACTCACGTGACACGGGGTCCAGGTATCCAATCTTGCTACCACTATACCCCTAGGTGCATCCACAGGGCCAGAACCATGGCACGCGGGTAAATTTGGGGGGATTTGAACATGGGACCTTCCAATTACAACCAATTTCAACAATTCCACTTTACCATTTGCTCTACTCCCCACGAGTTTCCAAATTGTTAGGGTTAAAAATAAAGATAGTATGTTTTAAATAACCATGTAAACCACCTATATATTTAAGAAGTGTTTCCTGGGTATAGAGAGAAATACCCAAAACTAAAACCCTTTCCCTAAATTCTTGTGTATAGTATTGAACACTCTATCCTTTACCTTGTCTGAAATTTCCCCAATCCATCATAGCCTACTGCATATATACCCTAACGGATAAAAAAAAATCAATACTGACACAAACTCATACCATGAGGAAATAACCTTACCTTTAATAAGAAATTCCTCTTGAGTTTTGCTTTCCCGCCATCTGAGAGAAGTGCCTCCCAGTCGAAGCGAGGCCAATTGGATTTTGGCTTCATCTATCACTAACTTTTGTATTCTGCAATAAACCTCTATTTTCCTAACCTAATCATCCAGTTTCTCAACATTAACTTCTCCATTAAACATTGGCAAATTATAATTTATGTCAACCTTCAATAATGGTGTATTCATATCAGAATTCTTAGAGTGCTTTTTATGTGCATTTGATAAAGTACTAGAAGAAATAGTATTAGAAGAATATGATGATGAAGAAGAAGGTGGATTTTTAGGAGGATCTCCTCCATTACTTTTTTTTCTTGGGGTACTCCTATTGTTTTCATCTACTTCTTTATCTTATTCTCCAATATTCTTTAATAATGTACAAACAACTTCTCTACCCTATCAGCCATCTAGTAGAAATATTTTCATAACACCTTCTCATCTTCTACCTGATAATATTCATCTTCCATTTTCTTGGTTTGATGTTTACGCCCAACTTCTGGGTTGAAAGGCCCAAGTTATCCTTTACCAACTTTAAGCTTATCCCTAGTTAGCATTCACAGACTCACAATTCTTGGGTTAAATCAGCTTTGATACCAACATGATCCGTAAACATCAGAAACTTTTAGTTAATCAACAAGAATTTAAATGTGAATTGTTCTTACTTGTTAAGTTTTCAATAAGGAATAAACAATAATCTTAAAGGAAACAATATGAGTATAATTAATGAGGATAAATAGAGACTGCAACCATGAAAATGAAGACTATAACTTGTTAATGGAATTCAACTCATAATTCCTACGTCTTTGGGTCCACTTCCAGTGTGACCGATTTAATTAATTCTTCAAAATGCATAAGGTTACATCAATTTTGGAGAATGACAGAAATATGATTGTGTACAAATAGAATAGGAATTACCCATTGCAATACCTCAAGTGTAAAGATGGAGACTCTTTATCTTCCTTGCAATATCTCCAAGCACTAGACAATACATTGTCTACTTCTCCAGTCTAAAATTATTCTCTGTCTAAAGAAATCCATTGAACTCTTATTGTTCCAATTGTGTATTTCTTCCTCTATTCCTTGTTTATTTTAATTTCTTTATCCCCCTTGACCATGTCTAAAATAGTATGTTAAATAAAATAATTTGGCTAGTGAAGATTCATGGAAAACATGCCCAAATTACTTGTAGGATAAGAATCCATGCCCAAATAAGGAGCATAATGGCACAAAATGAGGATTGAATTCAAAGATCTATGTCCAAATATCTCTATAAAAACTGAAAAAGAACCAGTTACGCAAACATAATTTTCGATTTAAACCAGGGTTGTTGATATAAATTTGTTGTCAAGCAGGGATTCTTCCTTATGGAAACATCCTGGGAACCCTTCGGGGATGCAGCATACAGCTCCTAAAAACCTGGGATTTCAGATCTATGTTAGGATTTTCCTCTCCCATTAGCTGACTCAGTGCTGGCACATGGAGATAGGGGAGGAGTTAGTGGATTACTCGAGTGACCCATGGCAGGATGAAACAATTTTCATCTCCTCTTTCACCCATGCAGTCAGTAATTTTGGAATCGACCAAGAGAAACCGGGAATACTGACAGCTAGGACCGTCACAGTGACTCTTTCCTCAATGATATCTGGGTTTAACATCAACCCATTGGATCTCATGCCGAAACACCTAGAAGAACTATCGTTGTTACCGCCAATAGTAAGACCTCTAGATCCAACACTTGGGGGAAGCCCTCTCTCCTTTTTAACTCAAAGATTATTTGAAGACGGAGGGTATCCACTCTCTACGGACTCCACTATCATTCATACAAAACCCTTCCTAGATCCACTATGGAACCCTATTTCACCCACTGAATAGGTTTTGTACAACAATTTGAAGCTATTGGAATCATGATGGACGGTATCTCATCCAAATCCACCTGCTTTGCCTCCTTTGTTGGCCACATAAGAAGGGGACACTTTTAGTCCAGATGGTTTCGTTGCTTCTTTTTTGCGGTCGAAGTATTTTCCAGGGACACCACCTGATTCTAGATTAGACAAAAGCAATAAATATCCACAAGCAAAAATTCAAGCGAACAATAGGGGGTTTATCAAAGAGCCCTAGCAAAAAATGAAAGAACAAGTGCCTCTCCTCAACCAGTTGGCCTCTTAATCTCATATTTGGTGTCAACGTTTTGATAGATGACATTGTGGCTATGGTAGACAATGAAATGGTGGGAAAAATTCATGGGCGAAACCCTAGTTCGAAGGATATGTAAATTTGGGTCAGGAAGAATTGGTCAAGTTTTCTCAATTATGAACCAGAAACGAATTTCCTTACAATGAGATGGTTCAGATCTAGATTCAAGTGTGTAAGTGATGTTGAGAAAATTCTTGCGAAACATTGGAGCTATGGAGTTGTTCCTATTCTCTTAAAACAATGGACTCCTCTTTTTGATGCGGATAGTGAGAGACTAGACATTATGCCTGTGTGGGTGTGTCCTTTGGGACTCACCTGGGAATTTTGGAACCCAAACTTGCTTCACGATTTGGGTAGTGTGCTCGGAGTCTTTCTGGAGTTCGATCTTTCTTTTTTGAAGACAAGAAGGAAAACGGTAGCAAGAATACTTGTTTCTTTAAACATTCGAACAGATCTCCAAGAACACACTAATATTATCTGGGGTGAATCTTTTAGGAAGAAACTTCTAGACTATGAAGGGATCCCCTTCAGATGTCATTGTTTCCATGCAATGAGACAAATAGCAAAAAAACTATCACCTGGGGTTTACAAAATCCCCTATACCAAAAAATATGGCTCCCAAGGGAGGTTTAGGCTCAAAGAACAAAAAAAAACCCTGAAGGGATGCATGAAGAAGCTCCTCCTCTCCAAGCTGTTGATCGACAACAGTTCCCTAAGGCGACTGCTCTTCAAGCCGAATTCACAAAACCGAAGGAAGACACCTTTCAACAATAGGATCAGACGCTTTTCAAAGGTAATTCCGTATACCCCCCTTTGAATATGAAATTGAACGATCTAAATTTGAATGATTCTCCATTTGTTGTTTCAAAATCTATTTCTACCCCTCCTCATTAGGTAACACTCCCTTCTTCCCCAGCCAAAAATACCCTTTCCCCTTCTGTGTTTCCCTCCGCAAACCTCCTCTCCTGACTCCTCCTCCACCACAACAATTCATTTTCATCTTAGGTCAAGGGACATTCTGACTTTACGTGACTCAGCCTCTCCCTTTCTAGGGTTAGGAGCAAACCCTAGCCTTCCCCCCAAAGGAAAAGTTCATGGAATATCTTCACACTTTTCTTTTGTAACGCAAAAATCACTTAGGGATCAAGCGAACGGAAGACATAAAACAAATTTTGGGACACTTAGAGTAGTGCAAGCCTCAACAGGGGCCTTAATGAAACTTCTCTCCCTAAAATACAAGGGTTTGGCAAGTACACGGAAGAAACATTCCCTGAAGAGGATGATTCTGGTGCACAAACCAGATGAAATCCTCCTTCAAGAAACAATGGGAATTGAATTCGAGGTCACAACTTTGATGACTTCTATTTTGAAATATTTTTCTTTTGTTGCTCAAAGTGCTAGAGGTCATTCGGGTGGATTGGCAATTGGCTGGAATCAGTCCACAGTGCAGTGATTAAATTCTTGGGGAGCACTCTTTGGTATCAGAATGCAGGTAAGATGTGTTGAAGCAAATATTTTCCTTAAAATTATAAATATCTACGGTCCCTATAATAATATATTTGAGCTTTGGGATTCTCTACAAAATTCGCCAGTGTTAAAGGGTGGAAATGTTGTTCTGGGAGGAGACCTTAATTTCAGTTTAGGAACTCATGAATTTTGGGGTCCAAGGGCAAGAGCAGACCCTTTGGTATCTTATTTTGCTCACTTTCTTCATGCCTCTCATTTGGTGGGTCTTGATCGTTTAAAACTCAAGCCCACTTGGATATATAGAAGAACTAGAGAAGATAAAATATAAAAAAGGATTGATATGTTTCTTCTGGTAGAAATATTGTTGAGTTTGGACTCGATGATCAAACAAGGGGTTGAATATGGAGGAGACTGAGATCATTTTCCCATTTGTCTTGAAATTTTAAGAAAACCCAAAAATCCAGCCAGTCTCTTCAAGTTGTGCGTAGCTTGGATAATAAATGAAGATGTCCTTAGTTTGATCCAAAACAATTGGATCCCCTACATTGCAGATGAAGGGAGTCAGGTTGTTGCTCATTTTGCTCAAAATATGGCTCATGTAAAGACTACTCTCAAATCCTGGGCAAATACCAAAAAATATTTAGATGATCAGGCCATTATTCAAATTGAAGCAGGACTTGCAGAAAGTCAAAATGATGAGGGGGATGGTTTCCTTACTCAGGCTAAAAAAGAAAAGTTTATCTCCCTTGAATCAAATAGAACTAAGATCTTAAAGGAAAGGGAAGAAGTTTTGAGACTAAAAAGCATATCTATTTGGTTGGATAGTGGAGATGACAATACCAAATTTTTTCAAGCTTTTGCAAAAGGGAGGAAGATGCAAAACACTATCTAGGAGCTTAAGAATTCCAATAATGAGTGGGTCTCCACTTTTTGAAGATCTAGCAAAGACCATCAAATCCTACTTTGAAACTCTCTTTAAGGTGGATAATCAAGCTACAATCGCTAAGGTCATCCAGATATCTCAGCTCTTCCTAGGATGAATCTACAAGGAAGATAATCAGGATCTCATGGAAGAAGCCTCATAAGAGGAACTTAAACCGACTTTACATAGCTTTCAGAAAGACAAAATATTTTGCCCAAACGGATGGACTATAGAATTATTTCTAGCTTCCTATGACACAATCGGGCCTAATCTCCTCCAACTAGTCGAAGAATCTAGAATGAATGGTTTTTTACATCCTCTACTCAACTCGACTTTCATAGCTCTAATCCCAAAATATGAAAATTCGAACTGTTTGGAGGATTTTAGGTCAATCTCCTTATGCAATATCACCTACAAAGTGGTAGCAAAAATCAATGCACAACGTTTCAAGAAAGTCCTCTCGAAAATCATCTCCACATAGTAGTTTGGTTTTCTTGAAAACGGGAAAATTCATGAAGCTATTGGAGTAGAGCAAGAAGGGATGCATAGTCTAAAACTCAAGAAACTAAAAGGAGCAATCCTAAAGATCGATATTTCAAAGGCTTTTGACATGGTAAGTTGGTTGTACATAAGATTGCTCCTTACACATTTGGGTTTCAATTATGCTTTAATGAAGTGTATTTTCTCCTGTATCGCCATGATCTCTTTTGTTGTGCTGATAAATGGATCAGCATCCCCTTTTTCCACTCGGAGAGACGTCTTTGTCAAGGTTTCCCCCGCTCTCCCTTACTTTTCCTTCTAGTGGCAAAAGGGCTAACCAGATCCTTACTAAAAGAAAAAGGAGAGGGTTGTTTGAAGGGATCAAGATTGCAACAAATCTAAACATTACCCATCTATTGTTTGTGGATGATATTCTCATCTTCTGCATTGACTCCCTCAGAGATGCAAGAAAATTTGATGATATTCTTCAACTATTTTGCAAAGCCATGGGAATGAAGCTGAATGAGCACAAATCTACTCTCTCACCTGTTAATTTGGAGAATGAGGTTCTAAGGAGTTTTTCTTCCCTCTTCCCTTTTCTAGTTATTCCTATGGAGGAAGGCCTCAAATATTTGGGTTTCAGGTTAAAGCCAAATTGCTACAGAAAGGAGGGTTGGACATGGCTCTTAGCCAAACTAGAATGCAGAGTCAATATTTGGTGCAATATATGGATTTCCAGAGCCAGAAGATTAGTTCTGGTCAAATCAGTCATGGAAGCTATTCCTGTTTATTGGATGTCTTTAGCTTGGATACCTAAATATGTTTTGGAGAAATCTAGGAAAATCTACTCAAGATTTATTTGGTCATAAATTACTCCCTTGGGTGAAATGGGATCAAATTTCCAAACCAAAATCCCTAGGGGGTTGGGGTCTCAAAAATTTAGTGAATTTTTCAAAATCCCTCGCTGCAAAAGCGGGTTGACATCTACTTTCTACTAGAAGCCTCTAGACAAAGGTGGTCTATCACAAATGCATAGCCCCTATCTCTATTGATGATTGGATCATAAAAGAAACATTCTCAACCCCTTTCTCGGGGTCAATAATTTGGAAAGCTATATGCAATGCTTTTCCTCTTATTCGTAGTGGGATGGCTTGGAAATATGGAAATGGATCAAAAGTCAGACTTGGAGCAGATCCCTGGGCTGGAAGCCAACATCGCCACTTTCTCCATTAACAACTCACCCTTCTCTTAAGTCACAAATTTTTTTACCATCTCAATCAAATTAGTGACCCAGCTTCCACAAACATACGGCATCAGGGTTGGAAAGGTGTAGGGATTTAGATCTTCCAGATCTCTGGAATGCATATTGGTATCTGTATTTAAATGCCCTTTAGACCTCTCATATTAGGCTCACAGATTCCCCAAATGAACTTGCTTGGGAATTTGTTGCTCATGGTTGTTATACACCCAAGACTGGATATCATCATCTAATCATTGTCACTCATCATGAGTAACCTTTATGGTGGCAAAAAAAAATTTGGCAGCTAAACTGCCCTCTGAAATCAAATATCTTCATGTGGTGTGCTCTGGCAAGAAGAATTCCTACTTGGGATAGAATGAAAAAATGCCATTTGGAAGGGTCGGGCTGGTGTCCCTTATGCAAGAATGCGGAGAAAAATATTACTTATTTGTTCACCTCTTTCCCTTTCTCGTATCAGGTCTAGGTTCACTCTCAATACATGCTTAACACTATGTTAGACTTGCATGGTCTCTCCCATGACTGATGCATGGCATGCATGGTCATTGATGGTGAAAACTATTAAACAATTTATAACATATCCAACGATTTAATTGTCAACCCAGAGAGATCGTAAACTTAGAAGCGTAAGCAACATATATGAAGGATCGAAGTGATACTAACCTATTCTACAACTGAAATTGAATCTAATTTATGAAAATGAGAAATTGTATGAAAATGAATCTAACCTCAGAAAGCATGAAATTGCATAAATTAAACTTGGTAAAGAAAGACTAAAATTAAACACGGGAAATATAATCTATAACAAAAAGCATGTGTAATTCCCTAGTTTTGACCCCAGTTACATTAAAAAGGTACATGATGTATACATTGTAATTAATTGTGGTGTGGAGCTAAAGGCAAAATCCCCATCATCGATTTAATCATGTATGTTTTGGCAATAGGGATCGTTGTCGATGGTATATCGTGCTATCCTGCACATTATAGTTTTGGCATCATGTAAATATGCACATCAATTAAAATAAACCTACAGCTAGCTACAACGGTGCAACGTTGAATGAAAAGGGCATGATTCCTAAGGTTAAGGGGGGCTTGTCCAACCCGTGGTGGTCATTGGGAGTTTTCCATGTGTCGGCCACCCATCTAAACTTCTGTTGTTTGATTAGTTGGGAGCACTTATGGTTGGGGGGTGGTGGGTGGCAGGACTTCCCGTCTTTGCCCCACATACACTCCACCAGCGAGCTCTCTCTTCCTCATGTGGAGGGCAGGGGAACGGTCACCACTCTCCCACTCTTCCACTCTTCGGAGGTTTTGGTTATAGCTCATTCTCATGGAGGGGACATTCTGCTTCCTCACGCGCACCATTTGGGGGAAACTCTCCATCGTTTGTTCATCTCATGCAGAGACACAGAAGGTTCACCTTTGTTTTGGGACTCATGCAGCGAGTTGGGGAGCCATGTTTTGTCACCCATGATTTCCTGTGAATGAGCCTTCACGTTCTGTGCGGTGTGTATGTTTATGCTTGTTCTCCTTACCGATTGTGTTCTGCGTTATGTTTTCCCCTGTCAATGCTGGGAGTTTGGCTTCTTTCCCATTTGCGGACTGTGTAACGCTGCCGTTGTTTTCATTGTGAGATTGGGGTTGTTGTTCTTCCCCTGGTTCTTGGGTTGCTGTGTATGAAAGTACCTTGTGGGGTTGCTGCTGAGTTGTTTTGGCCACGCTAGGGCCAAGAACAAATTTGAGTCATCTTGTTGAATTGAGCTATGTTCACGTTTTCGTTTGGGGTTGTCACCCTGCTGTCTTTATCTTCTTCAGAAAGCTGTGAACTGTTTGCTTTACTGTGGTATGCAGTGATTGGTCTTCGGAATATTGAGAGTAGGATTAGGGGTTGGGTATGCTTGAGAAAACTGGTGTTTGGAGCCACTCAGACAGAGTTAGACTGCTGGCTTTCTTCTCCGCAACCCTTGAAGAGTATTGGAAAGGGAAGTCAGGGCCTGAGAGACTGTGAAGCACATAAAGGATTGATTCTTGGTGTCAGGTGTGTGGATGTCTTAGAAGTCAGGTTAACTATGATGTAGGCATCCTTAGCTCTCCATTGAGGCCACCAGCTTAGCATTTAGCCTTTCCTAGCTCCTTGACGGCCTGATAAACCCTAATGTGTGGGCTTGGCTGATTTGTGTACCTTGGCTATGTGTACGCCTGCTTTGACGCTTATTCCTTGAGGAATCATGCCCAGCTCGAGGGTGGCAGTGTTGCTGAGAGATTGATGAGCACGCTGGCCTATGGTTGGGTGGAACATTGTAGCAACATAGCTGGTTGTGGGACGAATTATTTTTAAGATGAGTATTCTTGACTATTCCATCTCTGCATTTATATTTACTGGTTAATGAATATGATGAACATGTGGTATGCATGAATGAATGTATGTTTGCTTCTGCTATGTATATGAAGGATTATGCATCTTAGTATGTTTTATGTTTTAAACTTTATATTTCAACATTATATGCCTATTCATGTTCATGGGACTATCTGCCCAGAGGTTTTTGATGGTTTGGTAGCGTCCTCCTCATCGATCAGAGGGTCGGGGACGTTACAGTGTGGTATCGGAGCCCTGGTTGCAGCATGGGCCTAAATGGGCCGTAATATATCAACTAGCAGAGGAAGGTTGTCTTCTGCCTAGCAGAGATCATAAATTCATGATAGAAAACCTCCACAAATTTTTCTAAGTGCCAGAATTGTTGGCCCATCAAAAAACTTAGAGGGAAGTTCTTCTCATGCAGCGGAAGAGCTAGTCGGAAGGCCACCCGACGGAAAGTAGTAGGAAGAAATTTGCAGTAAAATTTCTAAGTGTTCATCGGTCGTCGGCGACAGTTAGTTAATGAGATCGCCGAAATGGCGGTGATCAGCAGTTCTTTGGATCAGCGACCCTTAGTGAAGGAAGCGTCGAAACATCGGCGATCGATGAAGGATAGACGAAGAGATCACCGAAACACCGGTGGAGAAAAGACAAAGGAGAGAAAAATTTTAAAAAGAAATTTTTTCTAAGCCAGACCATTAGCATCGGCAGAGGTTAGTTCAGTGAATCGCCGATGCTTAGATGATGGGAGCGCCGAAACATCAGAGGAATTTAGTGAACAGATCGGCGATGACTAAAGGATTGGATTGCCGATGATTAGTTGATGATGCAGCCGCAACATCGAAGAATAGATAGCGAAGGTGCCGATACATCGGCAAAGAATAGAAGACGTTTGAGCCGATGAAGCGGCCGAAAGAAGGAATTTAAGAAAAAATTTCTAAGTATGGGAATCATCAGTCGTCGGCAAAACTTAGTGGATGCAGGAGCCGCAGTTTCGGTAGAGATCAGCTGAATGCCGCCAAAACGCTGGCCCAACTTAGTCGAATAAACACCCGATATTGACTTTCGGTGTCAGCGAAGACTAGTTGAGCGGATCGGCAAAAATTAGATGAAGGAACTGTCGAAACGTCATCACCATCGAAAGAACTTAGTCTGATGAAGCTCCGACAAGACCATCGACGATCGGCAATGGTTAGTTGATTGGATCACCGATGATTAGTTGAGGGAGTAGCCACAATGTCGGCGGAAAATAGTTAATGAAACAGCCGACGGAGTTTCGCAGGAAGAAGAAAAAGAAAATTTTCGCCGAGATTTTTCTAAGTGTTGGAAACCATCGGCGATCGACGGAAGTTAGTTAATGAGACTGCCGATGGACGTCGATCGAAAAAAGTTTAGGGTTGTGAAACCGCCGTTACGGATGTCTATGAGACTAACCGTCCAATGCCATAGCTGGATGTTGCTCCGACCGTCGATGCCGCAGTAGATAGTCGCTTCGACCGCCGATCGAAAAACCTTAGTTGTTGAAGCCACTGACACCGTGGATCCGTTCAGTATTGGATAGCCGAAACGTAGTGGTTAAACCATCTGACGCCATAGTTCCTAGTCATTTCGATCGCTGACAGAGTTATGGCCGTGGAAACTCCAGAAAGTTTATTGGCTACCGTTACGAAAGCCTAGAGAACTAGCCGCCCAACAAGTAGAGGACCCGATCGTCGACGCGGTAGTGCTTAGAGGATCCGATCGCTGATAAAGGTTTTTGTAGTGCCGATAAAGGGCTCGGAAGCTTAGACAGTTGTAGATCCAAAACAACGAAAGATGTTAGTTGTTTGACCATTGATGAGCAGCGGAGAAAATTAGACGTTCTAGCCACCGAAACACCAGAAGGTTAGTGAGAAAAGGACTCGATGAACAGTCCTTGGCATCGTCGATGCCGTCTAGAAGCTTAGATGACTATGGACCCAAAACAATGGAAAACCTTAGCTATTCGACCATCAAGGGATGGCCTTTAGCATCGTCGATAAAGTTCAGAAGCGTAGATGAACAGACCGTCGATACTGCGGAAAGGGTTAGTTGTATGGCCACCAATGAGCAGCGGAGGAAATTAGTCATTCTGACCGCCGAAACGTTGAAATGTTAGTTGGGATGAGACCCAATTATATTCAAGGAAAATTTGGGATTTTTCAGAGATTTCAGCAATTTTCAGTGAAATTCTCATTGGATTTTTCAGCGGTTGTAGGACTGAAAAGGAAGAAAATCCTAGCGGGGCTGAAGTTGACATTCAGACCAAAACACATTTGGTAAAAAGCATCATTTTTGAAGTGGTGTGGTTTTCACACCCGAGGTCGAAATGAAGCATGTGGATAGGCGTGCAAAAGCTTATCTAGCAAGGAACAAGGGAGAGTCACTAGAATTTGAAGGTGGAGCAGCAAAGTTCTAGTAATTGCTTGAAAGAGGAATGTGTTGCTGTCAATATGGACAAATCTGGGAGTTGCATTCCTAGAGGTAGCAAGACCATGAAGTCAAACCAGCTATTGTGTAGAAAAGGAGTTCCATGCAATGATGAAGGACTTGAAAAGGGAAATTTCCTTAAACCCTATCTTATTAATTGTGATTACAAGTTTTATACATGAAATGTATGAGGATATGCCTTGCATTCATAGGATATTACATGTTGGTAAGAATATTGAGAATTATACATTTATAATGAGCCACTAATGATAACTATTGCATTGGTGTTGGCATTAGTGGAAAAACCAACGACAACCTGGACATGGTTGAGTATGTTGCTGATGCTGATGAATGTGACCAGCAACCCTATGGAGAAAGGGATAAGGAAACAAGTCCAGAATCAAAAGTTGGTGAGCAAATTCTGCTGCAAAGGACCAACCAAACTGGTAATGTCAAGGGTGTAAGTAGGACCCATTAAGGTATGAGTTTAATTAAGACAATTGCATGGAGTGGTAAAAGCAAGAGGTCTCATACCATTTAGGTATTTGAATTTTATACTGCATTCATAGAGAAATGTGTCGTGCCTGTATTATGTTGTTATGAGCTTAGTAGCCTAAGGAGAATAAGCACTGATTATCTTGATGATAGTCATGCATCCTATATGAAGTAATCATGGCTAGGCCATGCATGGTATGTTTGAATGCATAGTATTCCTGAATCAATGCAAGGTAGCATTGAGTGGGTATGCATTAAAAGATTTTATAAATCTTGTAGTTATGCATTGAATCGATGCATACAAAAAATATGAGGAAATGTTGTAGATATGCATACATAAGTATGGGTGCAAATGTTGCAATGCAATGCATGAATGCATAGAGATAGTGCATGAGTTATTATGAATAACTAATGGCCGAAATGATGAATTGATGACAATTCTGGAACCATTTCAAGAGTTGTTATGAATGCAGGATAGTAAGTGCATGAAGAGGGTAGTCATGATCAATTGGTTGTCGGAAATGCTCTATGGAAGGGCAAGGTGGTACAAATGATACGCTTGTGAAGTAAGGAGTATCTAAACATTTCATTTAAATTGCATAAATGATGTGACTGTACCCTGTAATTTAAAGTATGATAATGATTGCGCGAAGTAAATGGGTTTTGGTAATATTGATGTGATTAACAGCTGGAAGTATTGAATTTATAAATTCTAAAAATGTTTTAGTGATGGTTGCGGCAATGAAAAGGTTATATGCATCCAGAATTACCAAGTGTTCGGCTAATTGAAGTTCAGCTTTCAAGTAGATTGTTTGGAGCATGACAATGAGAGTAAGACCATGACAAATGCCGGAATCTACCATGTGAAAGAGCCAAACCTTATGAGAAGAGTCTCATGGCTATGAAAATAGTTGTATGTGGAATGAATTGTCAATTTAAAATTGTAAATTTCATATTTAAGAAACTGCTGACAACTACTAATCACGATTGGCTTACATAGAATTGTGTAAGGAGGACGCATTGTAAGTGGGTGTTCATGATATGCTAGTAAGCATAAGATCATAACGGGCATAGTGGTGTTGCTTACAAGAGACCCACAAATGAGGATCACCTCATTGCAAAGCAAATCAATTTCTATAGTAGACAAAGTTGCAAATTCCTATTGAATTTAATTACTAATGTCATTGCTTGGTTATGGAACAATCGATTTGGATTGTATTATCAGATAATGATTGACTATTTGGCTACTTGATGAATGTGCCAGGGGTACACATTGCAGGAATGCCATGTGTGATGGCCTGAAGGAGCCAAAGTTTATGGGGAGGTTCTCCCCTATCTTGGAAATGGGTTTCGGGTGAAACTTCATTGGACATTTTGGAAATGTCTCATATGCACTACATGTTTGGTAAGCAACACGAGTGAGATGGTATAGATTATGTCAGTAAGACATGTGTGGATATGAAATGTAAAAAGGATTTGGGATGGCAAACCGAGGGACTTTCAACTCAGAGAAGGAGCCCCCATTCCTCCTTAACGAAGGAATACTGCATCGACAAATGGATAAGTGTTCTGTGACCCTAGCTAAGAATATGTATGTCAAATTGTTAAATTCAAAATGCAGAGCATCTTTTGATTTTATTTCCATTATGACCGATTGCTTGAGTATGAATAGGGCCTACATAGCACACACCGGAAAAGGGTGCACACTTTTTCGATGTCGGATCATGAAAGGGTTTTCAATATTGATTACACCCTAGGGAGTGGACGCACTCCTGGTGTCTCAATAATTGATAGTGAATGATGTGAAGTATGATTATATTTTTAGAGCAATAACACTAATGAATTTGCTTATATTGCTTGTGTTGTCAGGCTAAACAGATGTAGTCTAGTGTTGTACACTAAATGGAATTAGAGCTCACGGCTGGAAATGAATCCTGGAAATGATCGTTTATTATTGATATAAGTGCATGTGTTATTGTTGATGGCCTGATAAACCCAACTGTGTTGGCTTGGTTGATGATTGGTTGTTGATATAAGTGTATTGTTGAGATAAGTACAGGCAATTTGTTGACTGTCTAATAAACCCAACTGAAGGTTGGCTTGACTGTGCCTGATATATACATATAAAAGGATGTTGTGAAGTAGCCTGCATGCTGACCTAATGTCCAAGTCCATAGGAAATCCCTAGGCTCGCAAAGCGAAGCAGGATCCTGTCAACCAGTGAGGAAATGCACAATACAGATAAGTATTGGATTATTTTGCAATTCTTGCTTATGAATATGCATGTGTATATGATTTGGTTATGATGTTTTAAGCTCTTGTTTAAGAGGTAAAAACCAATGGGAACAAACTAAACATGTGAATCTATTCAATGTTTGAATATAAGTATCGATGGAAGCGAGGACTACAAAATCATCCTAGAGGTGCATGTGGACATGTGACTATCCTGAAGAGCTCAGAATGAGCAGTAATGAAAAAGGTGCTAGTGAGGCTGTGAAGGTCCTAGTAGCCGAGACAAACCATGTGGGGAGGCTCCATGGTTGAGAGGTCTGAAATAGATCGGAGACACTAAGTGTCATGACCAAGAGGGATTGGTCCAGTATTCATGGTGAAGTGAAAGAGGCTGAGAGCATGAAAAGCCACAGCGATGGTGTGGGTTCCAAGATGGAACAAAACAAAGAGGGGAAAAACTCTTGCTGCTCTCTCTTGCCGTTTTAATTTTATATATATATATATATATGCATTGTGAAAACAAAAGATTGTTGAGTGCATGTATGACTAAAAATGGAATGTGTGTATTTGCTTAAAGTAAATTGTGAATGCTGGAATGGTTAATTCCATGCCCAAGAATGGACATGAATGAGCTCATGTGCCTATTGGGAGGGCATGAAAAATATGAAAGTCTCCTTAATGAGACTTGGACTGTCATGCCAATTGGGAAATTAATTGACTAATTTTAATGCCTATATTATGCTTGGTTTGACAGAATTTCAATGGTGCATTTCACAGGTGAGAAAAGTGAAATCCAGTGGTGCACATTGATCATGGCAACAGACCAAAATCTAGTGGACTTGGCTGGAAGTCTCCATCAAACAATTTCCATGACCCAAGAAAATATTAGAGAGATGCTCAAGATATAGAAAAGGTAGAATGAGATGAACCACCAGATTTTGCAAGACTCTATTGGTTTGCAAAAGGAGGTAAAAAATCCCTCTGGGAACAATTCGTAAAGGCAAGGAAAGTGGATCAATGATGGAACATTCGTCCAAGCAATCCGTTAAGAAAATTTCCAGGCATGAAGACTCAAAGGAAATTGAGCAGGTAAAGATGAAGCAGCCATCGAAATGTTGGAAATGCGGAGGACATCATTTACGTCGGGACTGCCCAATGAGGGAACATAAAGAGGGCAACAACCACAAAGTTCCTTGACTTGGGGATGAGCCGAAAGCTAAGAACCAGTAGGAGAAGCTCATGGAAGCTGAGGGGTTTGGTCCTGAAAGCTCAAGTAAATAATTGAACGTGGGACAGATCTGCAAAATTTTGAAATTTTGGATGTGCAAATTGTATATGTCTTTTTATATATTGGAACACCGAGGACAGTGTTATTCCAAGGGGGAGGGGATTGTAATGCCCTGGTTTTGACCCTAGTTACATTAAAAAGGTACATGATGTATATATTGTAATTAATCATGGTGTGGAGCTAAAGGAAAAAGCCCCACCATCGATTTGGTCAAGTATGTTTTGGCAATAGGGATCATTGTCGATGGTATATCGTGCTATCCGGCACATTATAGTTTTGGCATCATGTAAATATGCACATCAATTAAAATAAACCTACATCCAACTACGACGGTGTAACATTGAATGAAAAGGGCATGATTCCTAAGGTTAGGGGGGGTTGTCCAACCCATGGGGGTCATTGGGAGTTTTCCATGTGTCGGCCACCCATATAAACTTCTGTTGTTTGATTAGTTGGGAGAAGCTATGGCTGGGGGGTGGTGGGTGACAGGACTGCCCATATTTTCCCCACATACACTCCACCAGCGAGCTCGCTCTTCCTCACGTGGACGGCAGGGGAACGGTCACCACTCTTCCACTCTCCGGAGGTTTCGGGTCTGGCTCATTCTCACTGGGGGGACGTTCTGCTTCCTCACGCACACCATTTGGGGGAAACTCTCCATCATTTGTTCATCTTGTGCAGGGACACAGAAGGTTCACCTTTGTTTTGGGACTCACGCAGCGAGTTGGGGAGCCATGTTCTGTCACCCATGATTTCCTATGAATGAACCTTCGTGTTCTGTGCAGTGTGTATGTTTATGCTTGTTCTCCTTATCGATTATGTTCTGCGTTATGTTTTCCCCTGTCAATGCTGGTAGTTTGGCTTCTTTCCCATTTGTGGACTGTGTAATGTTGCCATTGTTTTCATTGTGAGATTGGGGGTTGTTGTTCTTCCCCTGGTTTTTGGGTTTCTATGTATGCAAGTACCTTGTGGGGTTGCTGCTGATTTTTTTTTGCCATGCTAGGGCCAAGAACAACTATGAGTCGTCTTGTTCACTTGAGTTGTGTTCACCTTTTCGTTTGGGGTTGTCACCCTGCTATCTTTATCTTCTTCACAAAGCTGTGAACTATTTTTTTTACTACGGTATGTAGTGGTTGGTCTTTGGACTGTTGAGAGTAGGATTAGAGGTTGGGTATGCTTGAGAAAAATGGTGTTTGGAGCCACTCAAACAGAGTTAGACTACTGGCTTTCTTCTCCACAACCCTTGAAGAGTATTGAAAATGGAAGTCAGGGCCTAAGGGACTGTGAAGCAAAGAAAGGACTGATTCCTGGTGTCGGGTGTGTGGATGTCTTAGAAGTCAGGTTAAATCTAGTGTAGGCATCCTTAGCTCTCCATTGAGGCCACCAACTTAGCATTTAGCCTTTCCTGGCTCCTTGACGGCCTGATAAACCCTACTGTGTAGGCTTGGCTGATTTGTGTACCTTGGCTATGTGTAAGCCTGCTTTGACCCTTATTCCTTGAGGAATCAATCCCATCTCAGGGGTGGCAGTGTTGCTGAGAGATTGATGAGCACACTGGCCTATGGTTGGGTGGAACATTGCAGCGACGTAGCTGGTTGCGGGACGAATTCTTTTTAAGATGAGTATTCTTGACTATTCTGTCTCTGCATTTATATTTACTGGTTAATGAATATGATGAACATGTGGTATGCATGAATGAATATATGTTTGCTTCCACTATGTATATGAAAGATTATGCATCTTAGTATGTTTTATGTTTTAAGCTTTATATTTCAGCATTATATGCATATTCATGTTCATGGGGCTATCTGCCCGGAGGTTTTTTGTGGTTTGGTGGCGTCCTCCTCGCCGGTCAGAGGGCGGGGACGTTACAGGAAATTGAATCTAATTTTTGAAAATAGAAAATTGTATGAAAATGAATCTAACCTCAGAAAGCATGAAATTGCATAAATTAAACTTGGTAAAGAAAGACTAAAATTAAACAAGGGAAATATAATCTATAACAAAAAGCATGTAACAAATGGAAAACAATAAATAGATGTGAGCTCACGACAAATCTATACTAACAATTCATAAGAAAGAAATCACTAAAAATCTATATTAACAATTCATAAGAAAGAAATCACTGAAAATCTATATTAACAATTCATAAGAAAGAAACCCAAATTAACATGAGAGAGAGTAACAGGATTTGCATTAAAATATCATCTCCATTACATAACAATCAAAATCCACTCTATGACTTACTCTCAAAAGACATAAACTAACTATTTCTCTACTTCCACACCACTCGAGAGGCCTCTTCCAAAATGAGGAGAGAGCCCTCTTATTTATACATGAATTCAAGATAAACCACTCATAATTACAATCCACTTTCCTCTCAACTTATCCCTCCAAATTCTCCAACATGCCCACTTTTCTCTCAACTTATCCCTTCAAATTCTCCAATAAATATGGGATGTGATATTCTCTCCATATTTCCATAATCCTCTCCTTGAAATTAGCTTGGATTATCTCCTTTAAATATTGAAAAGATGGAGAAAAAATTCAAGAAGCTTTCGAATACTCCTTGGTTGAAATCTTCAAATATCCCTACATTACAAAGCTCACACAAATATTTGAGATATATATGAAAAATATATTAATTTCTAATATTTAATCAAGAATTCTCTTAAAAATACTTAAAACAAATAATTTGGAAAATGGTAATATAAACTCATATGTATTATGAAAGTGGTGGAGATTAATGGTTTTATGGAAGGATAAAATAGGAATAAAGGTGACAAATGTTATATGAAAGATGAATAAAATGTGGTATTTTTGTGACCCAACATTTCCCCCAACTTAACTTGTTGCATGTCTTCATGGAACTACGCATTGATTCTCTTTAAAACTTTTGGCTTTGTAGCTAGGCTTTACATGATGATGGTATGTAACAGTAAATCATACCATGATTTGAAATGCATGAGTGGCGGTGATTTTCCTTATGGTTGGTTCTTGTGTGACAACCATGAATATAACAAATGTTGGTTCTTGTGTTAACAACATTCGCTCGTGTCACTTGTATTTTTGCTACAATACATAAGATTTAAAAGTATACATGCATTAGAATTGATGAACCATCAATGTATATTAGAAATCCTTTTCTTCATATTATGAATCATGCCAATATATATAGCAATGTTTACAAAGCATAGTTTGGGAAAGACATGTTTGTTAATGGTAAATGAGATGATGAATATGTAAAATGGTAATGAATAGTCCCCCCCCCCCTCAACCAAAGATGTATTATGTGTATGAAAAGGATAAAGGGAATATAGTAAGGGAATTTTCAAAATTATTTATTTTTAGCATCCAAGAATTGCATGATTAAAGATTAGAAAAGAACATACCTTCACTTACCCAAAAAGTTGATGAACTATGCAATAGGAATGTGGCTGTTGCTGTTGGATCATAGAATGTGAAGTGAAGGAACCAGAACTGCTGCTTGGTTGGATGAAGTAGAAGATGAAAGCTAGAAGTGGAACTATGGTGGTACTTCATATGGATGGAAGTATGTTGTAAAATTGTCGATGGTGTCATGAAAGATATATAGTATTCACCTCCTACAAAACCTGATGGTACAATTCTTACTATGCAAATAAATGTGTCAATGTCGAACATGGAAAGAATTCATTGGATTACCGACCATTGATGAATGTTGTTAACCAATGCGAGGCAATCTCACTATTGATGGAAATGAGTGCCAAGGTACCTAAGTACATTGTGCTAAGTGTTAATAAATGAGCTGATATCGAGCCACTTGCAAGATCTAACAATCAAGGGACATTGATGTATTCCCATGATTGTTAGCGAGAGAACTTTCCATTAAGGCATGCAAGCCTCAAGGTACTAAAAAGGAACTTTAGTCTCTATTGGGGCTCCGACCCTAAAGGTCCTTAGTTTTGGTAACTTTGCAATTTTTGAGGAAGTTTAAGTGGAGTTACAACCTAAAATAGTCTTAGTAGTGTCGTGGGTGGGTCGAACCCCCTTTTTGTAACTAACCCTTGGGTTGAATCCAGGGTTAGGGTTTTGGGAACCCATGGTCTAAATCCATGGTTTTGTAACAGTGCGCTATATAAATAGGCACTTATGTTAAGAAGTAGGGTTAGGTCTTGAATGATTATCTTATGAAGCTATTGTAATGCGAAGATAAGAGATTGTATAAGGGTTTTTGTAAGAAGGATTAAGTCCCAGCTGTGTGCGGGACGACCTCTGCAGCTGTGTGCACAGAGGGGTTTTGTGGGTGAAAAGGAAGATCTGCAGCTGTGTGTACAGAGGCCTGCTGCTGTGTGCACGGCTTTGAGGACTGAAGGGATCTGCAACTGAGTGCGCAGATCAGGACTGTCGTTTTAGTTGTAAAGAGATAAATAAAGCGCAGTTCTATGGACGTAACCCCTACACTGGGGGTGAACCACGTGACATCTGGTGTTGTGGTTCCTTTGTGTGATTTGTTCTTATATTTTATGCACTGTTAAGTAAATAACTGATAAAGTAAGATTATTGTCAATAACTAGCTTCGCTGTGAATTCCCAGATAAGGGCTGTGCAAGTAACTGTTTATTTATATAATCGCGAAGCTGCATAATTGATAATACAAGCATTGTGTTAAGTGATTATTAATAGTTAAATACTAAAGGTACAGTAATATTCTCTCTTCTGATTGCAAAAACCTGATTCTGTGGCACCCCATAGCTGTTTTGGGTGAGACTGTAGCCTATTCGCAGGCTGCTGCCGAAAGGGCCAACACTGTGGGTCTTTTGTTGGTGCGAAGTTAAAAGGTGAAACCCGAGTCTGCCCAGTTAGCCCAACAAATTCATTCCGTTGCCGGTTGAACTCAGTATCTGTTGAAGAGAGATCTACGTCGTACCTCGAGGGCTATGTTTTGGTGGCCCTCTATAAAATAAATTGGTGATTGGATCGAAGCGACCTATTTCAAGTTTGCATAACAGGAAAATACAGATCCCCGTCGTAGCGTGGAACAATTTTTGCAAAGGTACATTTTTTTCTGATGTTCATGAAATTTTCTTTGGTTCTGTACACGTAGAGTTGCACCAGTGGTTATCCAGGTTAACAGAAAGGAGGACGAACTTCCAAGAAAATCAGTTTCCCCCCTAGACCCTCGCAAGAATTGCGATCTCGCGAGCCGTGGATTTTTGGACTGCGCGAACTCTCGAGGCATTTGTGACGGAGTTCGCCGTCGACACAAGTACCTCCTTTAGCAAAGCTGAACGACAATCTTTCAAAGGACCAAGGGGTAAGTACTTGAACCTATTTAGTTTGAATATTAAAATACTATTGGCTGAAAAAGGAATCTTGCTTATCGAATCAGATTGTTTGATCTAGTATTGCTAACCTATGATTGGAAGTGACTGGGACTGCGACGAGCAAAGTGGTTTGCTGCGAAACGGCAAAAGATATAAGAGAGATCTTGGCTCCTCCACTGAGTATACCCCTTTAAGCTCTAAAACCTCTGAGTCCACCGAGGTCCCCTCTGTTAGAAACCCTCTGATAACCCCGCAGCAGAGACCTATTATCCTTGAGAACCTGTCGCAGTCTGAAAGTAACCCTAGCCCGAATATTCCTGTCACGGATCAGTCTTCCCCAGCTAGTTCAAACACTTCCTCCTCCCCTAGATCCCAGATGGCCCATGTTCATGATGACATCAAACTACCGGTTTTTAAAGGAACTGGGTCAGAAGATCCCGAACAGTTCTGGTTTCCGTGCGAAGCTGTGTGGACCGCGAAGAACATTACGGACATAGATGTTCGACGAGCGCAGCTGATCACTTCTTTCAGAGACCAAGCCCTGACTTGGTTTATGAAGGTTTCTAGCACGCAGAATCCTGTCATGGCTGACATCAAAGCAGCACTGATCCGAGAATTTAAGAAACCTAAATCAGAGTCGCAGTGCATCACTAAGTTAAAAGAGATTCAGCAGCGGCGAGGCGAATCTGTGTGGGACTTTGATCAGAGATTCAAAGTTCTGCTTGACCAAGTAAGCTTCACGATTGGACCAGCACAACATAAGGAGTGGTTTATTATAGCATTATTACCCCACATCAGAGCTCCACTCATGCAACAGAAGGTTGCTGATCAGCAAGAGGCCTTAGAGATTGCCATAAAACTTGAAACTGCACCTGTCGAAGATAATTCAGGCATAGCTCAAATTCAAGCGCAGCTCACGGAGATGGCTCTAGAGCTTCGTGACATGAAAAAAGGGAAGTCCACCCGTGACGAGGTATGGTGTATACGTTGTCGAACAGAAGGCCATGACAAGGACCAGTGCCTGGCACTGAGAAACTATTTGAATACTGGCGCACCAAACCCACCGAATCCTAGTGTTCTGTACTGTGAGATCTGTCGAACTACTGGCCAGCATCGACCGAAAGACTGTTATCTGTTACAGAGGTATGTTCAAGTCCCGAAGAACCCTTACTGTAGATTCTGTAAGTCCGTTGGCCACAATGAAGATGAATGTCACAGTTTTGACCTTATGAGGGAGCGGACCTACGACACTTATAGGATATACCCGGATGCACAAGGAAATGATGGATATGGTTACCGAGGTGGTCGAGGTAGTTCTAGAGGCCATGGTCGAGGTATGCCTGGCGGAGGTGGAGGTCAAGTTATTTTCTACAACTGCAATCAGGCAGGACATCTAGCTCGAGACTGTCAAAACCCAACCACGACATGCCGATACTGCAGAGCAGTTGATCATGTCATCGAGCAGTGCCCACAGTTACTAGCTAAAATCCAAGAAAGAAACAAAAAACCTAGTCCGAGTGTCTAGTTGATTGCTGTCGAGCCATGACTGATCCTAGCTGTTAATGTTGTTACAAGAAGCAGAGCTACGACAGAGGCACAGTGTCAGGTGAAGCAGCCTAACGAAGCTTGGGTCCACAAGGCCATAGAGAAGACTCCAGCATTTTATGTTCAACAAGAAAAAGAAACTTTTTTGGAGGCCAGATAAGACTTTGTTGATTCAGATTTACCAGCACTGAACAAGCAGCATCAGCAGCTGCAATCCCAGGAAGACTCACAAGGCCAAGTAAGTACTATGTCATCGTTTTTACAGAGTTGCATCAAATTGTTAAGAAATCAGAATGCCTTAAATGAATTACAAAAAGTTATACAGTCGTGTGAACCTCATCAAAGTCCTGATAGTGAAAGAGCTGTTAGTAGAGTTCGAAGAACTGGAAGGGAGATGAGACTACATGCTCAGGTAGGAGAGTATGACATGAAGGATATTATTTTAGATTTGGGTTCTGAAGTCAATATTTTAACTAAGCAAACATGGGAACAAATGGGAAAACCTACCCTTGACTGGTCCCCTATACAGTTGAGACTAGCCAATTAGCAGAGGATTGTACCCTTAGGAAGATTTCCTCGGGTACTAGTGGATATAGATGGAGTCAGTACTGTAGCAGATTTTGAAGTTATTGAGATCATTGATGACAGTAACCCCTATCCAGCTTTGCTAGGAATTGAGTGGGCAATAGATAGTGATGTAGTTATCAATCTTAAAAAGAGACAAATGACTTTTGAAGGGAAGGGATTGAGAGCTATACTACCATTGGATCCTTCTCAAGGAGAAAGATATACAGAGCCAGTCAGAGAGGAAGATTAGAATATTCTGGACCACATCTATAATATCACAGCAAAAGAAGAATATTATGTCAAGCCTAATGCCGAAGGTGTAATGGATTGGCAATGTGATAGCTCCTACATGTCTGACTCAGATGATGGTCTAGAGAGTTGGCAGAATCGATTATACGAGCTACATGGCCATCGGTGTGCATGAATTACCAAATCTCTTAGATGCCTTAGTGCATAGGCTAGAGACTTGCCTACATATGATGGGTTGACAGATCCAAGAAAATTGATTGCGCAGTTCTCATAACAAGTGCCAGAATCACAGAGAATACAGACTCTGGAAGCAGCATTAAGAGCTATAGCAGCGAGATAGTGGAAATGCCACAGGAAATATATTCATAGTTGGGAAGCCTGCCAGAAATTTCTACACCTATGATTCCTAGACCAATCTCAAGAGGTGCGAATTAAGTTCAATGGGCAGAACAGTCCTCGGGAACATTTGAAGCAATGTTATGCAGAATGGGAACATGTACCTCGCGAAGAATGGGTGCATAAGTTTGTGCACACGTTGGAACCTATAGCAAAAAACTGGTACACGGAGGCCGAGCTTCGACACGGTACTGTAAGTTGGGATGATCTTGTTGATAGTTTTATGCTTACATTTTCTATTAACGAAGTTTTCCCTACTTTAGATGCAGATGTCATACTGACCCATGACAAGGTAGTTGACGATCAAGAAAGAATTGAGTACCAAACTGAGGAACAGAACCAAGAAGTTAGTGCACTAAACCTAACAGCTCCATCACAGATCTTACTAGGACAGATAGCGGAGCAATGTTGTACCAAGTCTGCCCATTGTGACGAAGCTAAGACAGTGATTTTACCGGAGCAAAAAAACACGGAAAAACTTAAAATCCGGCCGTTGGAAAACAACCGAATTGGCGGCATGGGCACTTTAATTACCTTAATTATCTGTACTAATGAGATCATGGAAAATCCAGTACCGGTCGGACAAAATTTTTATCGGATTTGGTGCCTTAAATGCATCGTCCTAACAGATTTGATTGATAAAGTGTATAAGAAGATCCCTAAGTTGGAAAAAATCGCATTCTGCACTCCTTTGACACTTACGAGTGAACCCATGACAGACGAGCGAGAGCTTCAGGATTTAGTACGAGAGTTCGAACATGGAGGTCTCCATAGTCGTTCTGATCCCCCACATACCCCTGTGCCCCGTCAAGAAGCTCACCCAGCCCCGCTGCGGCCGATGCAGACACGGTCCACCAGGAAAAAGTTTAAACCTGAAGTTCGTTCTAAGCGGAACGAAGACCGACACAGGCAGTCCGGGCAAACATCAGGGACTCACCAGATGGACCCGCCTAGTTCAGCACAGGTCCCGACTGGAGAAGAAGAGCACATTGAACCACAAAGGCCACCGTATCTCCAGCTCGTCCGGCCAGGCGTCCAGCCACCCTGGCGGACAAAGCAGTTTACATTAAGCACACCTTCGCTACCACCAGGTGTATAGCTGGTCGGAACCATGACAGGAAAAATAGACCGGCTTAAGTATGCCGACCATGACACAAATGATCATAGCAAGTTTCCACAGTTCGCACCTGCTCAATACTTGCATCGCGTCAAATACCCAGACAATAACGTGACACTGTTGGAAGTGCGATGGTGGGCTGCCGGCTTGGACACAGCTGGCCTGTTAAAAATGCTTGATATTCCTCATTTTGGGTGCAGCACATAGGTGACCGTCGTGGTTAAGCAGCTGTTAGCATTAGTACATGATGGCCACTTGTGGATAGGAGACCAGCAAATTCCTATCAATGCCGAGCTTATTCATAAGATCACAGGCTTACCGATAGCAGGGCCTGATCCGAGCGTTGATTTTTTGTCAAAACACGAGGATACGAAGCTTGCGCAGAGCATGAAGGACCATTTTGGCCTGACCAAGGGGAAACGAGGGTATCACACTACCACAATTGAGGACAAGAACATCCGCTTCGCCGCTGAGCTCTTAGCATGCAAACTCCTGCGAAAGTGCAGGCCCAGTGAAGTGCCTGCCCCAGTTATCAGAATCGCCATAAAATGTGCAGAGGGTTACACTTACAACTGGTCTGCATATCTTGCGAGGGAATTCTTGGAAGATGCCCGTGATGCGCAGGAAAAAGGTAGACCTTTTCATTATTCCTGGCTATTAATATTTATTGCACTAATTGGGTGGAAAGAACCCACTGAGGCTCAGTTCGTGGTAGCACCCTTAGGCATGCCGGGTGCAGTAAGATACGCATCCCTCTGGTTATCGCCGGACAAAACATCTCAGCAGATGACGAACACAGTGTTCGCCTTTTATGGCATGAGTATACACTACGAGATCTTGCAAATACCATGACTTACCCATGAGTTGTTCTCTCAATATGAAGGTGCCGCGAACTTCAGTGCCGACATGCATCATGTTTTCATCCAAGCCCGTGCAGATCCAACACATCAGTGGTTTAAGTTACCATATGTAGTAACCAAAACAGACATCCTGGACATAGTTCAACAGTGGCCTGCTGACTGGTTGAAAGATGCAGGAAAAAAACCCTCCATTCCAGTTCCCCATGTTACCCATACAGGCACAGGTACCAATTAGACGCAGCAGCCAAACCCGCCAGAAGACAGTGAAGACCTAAGTGACTCACAGCAAGATGGAAACAACCTAGGAGGATATGGAAACCATGAAGAAGAGGATGAGGAGTCAGTCAACACTCTATCAGATCCTAATCGATCAACTAAGCGCAAATCACCAGAGGTAGAGGAGGTAACCAAGCCTCAGTCCCGCAAGAAGACAAAAGCGTCGAAGGACAAAAATATAGACGAAGGAGTCACTGTGACGCTGGAAGAGCTTGAGCAAGCCCTCGACAAATCTACTGAAACACTAACTCAAAAGTGGTCACAGTTTGCGGACGTACATCTTGTTGCTCTCACGGGCATAGCAAACACGGTATCCGACCTGAAAGAGTTAGTAACAAAATCAGCGCCTAGTATAGCGACAAGTAGTACCCTAGCACCCGCTCAGCAGGATATGAGGCAATGGCCGACCAAAGATATTAGGGGCCAAGTGTCGAGCACAGCTCTAATAATGGCTGATGCAGATTCTCGGCCGCAGATGAGTATGACAGTTGGGATCGACTACACCAAGCTGTCTATGAAAGAATTGCACCTCTGCCAGCTAGCCATTACGAAGGAAATCCATGCCCGAGATCACTATTCTCAAATTCAGCTGGAAGACACCATGAAGCAAAGCCAGAATCTCGCAGCAAGGCTGGAAGAAGTTGCAAAACAAAAGAAAGAGGTTGAACATAAGAGAACTACACTGATGCAAGCACTGGATTAGGCATGTCGGAGTCTTCCTGACTACGACATCCAAGACGAAGAAGAACCGGAGCAGAGAATTGTCAAGCTGAGAGACTATGCCCAACAGTCTCGCAATGAAATTGAAAAGTTAAAAACAGAACACCAGAATCAGATCACGGAGCTTCAACTCCGCATCCCTCCAGAAACTCCACCTGAGGTCCAAGAACAACGCCACAGGGACATCCAGGCCTCAGCAGCGAAAATATCAGATATTGTGGGCAGCGCGGAAAAGCTGTTGGAAGACAGTATCAAAGCATGGGCGAACCTACAGGACGACCCAGATATAGGTAAGGTACAAGAAACCATCAATATGTGACAGGCAGAATTAGATGCAGTCAGAGCAGAAATTAAGACACTACCTCCTATGCAGAAAATGGCTAAGGTGAAGCGAAGCAAGGAGCTCTAGCAGGAAATTGACTCCTGCAGGATGAAGGTAACACTACTGGAAAATTTTCTACAACCACTTGTCGATGAAGCATTGGAATTAAGCAATGCTGCGGAGAGTCAGCTCAAAATTTTGAAGAACTACAATTCTTTTGCACAGGAAAAGGTTAATGAGGTATCATCCTCAGTGTTGCAGGAATTGGTGGAAAAAGAGAAAGCAGCTGATGACATTATATACAACCTCAACAATCATTTCCATATCCTTACAAAGAAGATCCTCCCACCAGAAGAGTCGCAGAGTGCCTCGGGACGGGCCACAAGTGAGTCTTAGGGGCCTGTTGGGGCTCCGACCCTAAAGGTCCTTAGTTTTGGTAACTCCACAGTTTTTGGGGAAGTGTAAGCGGAGTTACATCCTAAAATAGTCTTAGGGGTGTCGCAGGTGGGTCGAACCCCCTTTTTGTGATTAACCCTTGGGTTGAATCCAGGGTTAGGGTTTTGGCCACCCATGGTCTAAATCCATGGTTTTGTAACAGTGCGCTATATAAATAGGCACTTATGTTAAGAAGTAGGGTTAGGTCTTGAATGATTATCTTATGAAGCTATTGTAATGCGAAGATAAGAGATTGTATAAGGGTTTTTGTAAGAAGGATTAAGTCCCAGCTGTGTGCGGGATGACCTCTGCAGCAGTGTGCGCAGAGGGGTTTTGTGGGTGAAAAGGAAGATCTACAGCTGTGTGCACAGAGGCCTGCTACTGTGTGCACGGCTTTGAGGACTAAAGGGATCTGCAGCTGAGTGCACAGATCAGGACTGTCATTTTAGTTGTAAAGAGATAAATAAAGCGCAGTTCTATGGACGTAACCCCTACACTGGGGGTGAACCACGTGACATCTGGTGTTGTGGTTCCTTTGTGTGATTTGTTCTTATATTTTATGCATTGTTAAGTAAATAACTGATAAAGTAAGATTATTGTCAATAACTAGCTTCGCTGTGAATTCCCAGATAAGGGCTGTGCAAGTAACTGTTTATTTATATAATCGTGAAGCTGCATAATTGATAATACAAGCATTGTGTTAAGTGATTATTAATAGTTAAAGACTAAAGGTACAGTAAGATTCTCTCTTCTGCTTGCAGAAACCTGATTCTGCGGCACCCCATAGCTGTTTCGGGTGAGACTGTAGCCTGTTCGCAGGCTGCTGCCAAAAGGGCCAACACTGTGGGTCTTTTGTTGGTGCGAAGTTAAAAGGTGAAACCCGGGTCCGCCCAGTTAGCCCAACAGTCTCTATCCCAGATAAGGTGCTGAGGTCGATGGGGTAAGACTTGTTGAAAGGTGCGACTTAAGGAATCCCGCATCAGTCAACACGAGTTGTATATAATGAATGGTAGGACTATAATGAAAGATATGAGGGTCAAACAGTTTTTATGACAAGGATAACAAAGCAATGTAGTCATGGAAAGGAAGTTGAATGGTTTTATTCATAAGGCAAAAGATGAACAGAAAATGAGCAAAATGTGTGTGACTCAGAAAGCTAGACATGCAGGAAGTCATGATGTATAAGGCAGTGAAAAAGTAGACTCTAACATGGATGACAAATAAGATTGGAAGGAAAAAGGATAGGTAATCATGACATGACGTAATTGGTTTCTGAAAGGCTTCTTTGTGGCAACAAAATGTCATGGCATACATAGTGGAAACTCAACTTCTTCAAGCTTTTAATGGAACATTTTTCTGAAAATTTTCTGTGATTCTGGAAATGCCATTCGATCGTCTTTGAACCTGCAAAGAGGTTAGCATTTTCCTCCAACAAACTTGTGAGAGCATTGAAAATATAGGAAAATATGTGCTTAACAAAACAAGTGAAGAGAATAAATAAAATGATTTTATACATGAAAGTAGCAACCCTTTTTGTCAAAACCTGTGTTTGAGTGACTTGTGAAAACAAGTTAGCGCAACAAACATAAAATTTGAGAAGATTCCAAGTTCATTTATAATTTATAATTTTATGATTTTATTTGTTACCTAATGCTTTATTTATTTATTTATATATGTTTTTAGTTTTTATTTTTATTTTTGTAATGTTATCATAACCCTATTATTATTATTTCTGAAGTTGTTTTTGTTATCTAATTTATTTACAAAAAGAACAAATTTTTATGTGCTTTTATGTATATAGATATTAAAGTAAGTTTTATTATGTTAATGTGTTCTTTCTCTAAAGTTTTTAATTATTTTGCAAAAAAAACAAAAAGAAATTGGAACAAAGATCAAAGTTTTTACATCCTCCTTTTACAAAGATTAGTGCATTTTTATGTAATGATTGAGCAACTGAGAGAGAGAGTCGACCCTATAAAAGCAGACTATCTTAATGATCTGGAATAGAGAAGAGTGTGCAAATAAGTGACAGGGTTTGGCAGTTTGAATGACTATGTGAATACCCATCTAAATGAACATGTGGTTAGAGATTTGAATGATCCTTCCCTTTTTAAACATATATGAAAATTGGTTAATTAGATAATTGAGTACCTGAATTACAAAGCATGTCAAATATAAAAGAAATGCAGCTTGATAATGCATAATCATTCGCAGGTATGGTTTATATGAACATCATAACAAAATTGAAACAAACACCTACCTCTCCCAAACCGAAGATGTGCCAGGTCCCACAATGCAAGAATAAAAATCAAGAAGAAGGCTTGGCTATGTGTTGCAGCTGCAACTGTTTTTCCCAAATTTGTTAAATTTTGGACCCCCTCATGATTTTAATGTTGCTTTGAATCGTTTGGACCCAGGACCTTTTTGGTCATGCTTTAATTTTGGATTATTTTGAAGATTAACTCTCTTCCTGTTTTCAAAAAATTGCTTATGTTGAAATTGCTGTGGGTCGCGGATTTTAGAGTTTGTTTTAAAGTCGTTGTTTCGGGGGAGAAACAGGTTTTGACCGTTGCTAAATTTTAAAGTTGTCCCAAACACTTAGTATTTTTATTGATCTGGCCTCAAAGTATGTTTTGATCGAAGGCTGTTGTCTATTTTTCTTCCGCCGTTGCGGCTCCCAAAGCAACTAGACACCCGAAATGTAAGTGCTCCGCCCTCCGATGCATGTCGGTTTTTAGTCGCATGTCTATAGCATTTCTTCTTCTGCCCTTGCGACTGTGCAAAGCACTTGTCTTCCAATGTCGATGTATTTCCGATTGCCGACTGGAAGCTTTTCCGCCCACAAGTTAGGTCATAACTCTTTCGACTGCGACAGGCTTAACAGTCTCCCAGTGCCCGTCGCCTGTTAAGACTCGCTTATGCGACTGTAAATGAGACTACCCGGCCGATGTTAGTATTTTAAGCCATCGATGAGTTTTCCTTCTCGCCGTTGGTGAGTTTTTCAAACCCGCGTGTGAACAAGATAATGGTGCCAGCACTTGTTAAGGTTCTCGTAACAGTAATGTAGTACATGGCCTCTCTTGATGATTAACCATGTTGGTTGATATAGTTTGATTTTATTAAAATGATAAATGTTGTTTAAATGCAAGTGAATCCAATAAACTTTCACAAATGATTACTGCGCAAAGGCATAGCTGGGAGACAAGTGGCAGGAGGGAGTTGGGTAGTGTTGGCAAAGATCAAACCGAAACCGGTAGGATCCCAAGGAGAGCCAGCGAAAGAGAAGGAAAAACCAATAGCGACAAAGGCCCAGACCAGGAAAGATCTGTCGGTTACTTAGCAGATCATGAGTGCGCACAGAAAAGATAAAATGGGGATATTAAACATTTTGGAGGGACCGAAAGGTCAGGGGTTTTGGGGGCAGCCCAAGCGGTTAACTGATTTAGCTTAAATACAGGAAATTTAGAACTGACAGAGGATTTTTCCCTAGAAAAACTTGTGAACTATTGTTTGGAAGAGGAACTACTTCATTTTACAATAAGAAAGTGCAAATTTTGCCTGTTGGAGAAGGTGCTATGTGGAATGTCTCAATGTGATAAAATGACGATGTTCAAGAGGAACTATTTCATTTTCGACTGTGTTTCATCAGCTGTGAGAGCGTTCTAACTCGTTGAATCTATGTTCTCATTCGAATGTTCTCTAGTATATTCTATGATTTTTCCACTATGAGTAATGGGAGTTTTAACTGTTGATGAGCTATCTTATCATGTATACTTTATTCACGTTCATATGCTTGGTTATAATAATAGCTATCTGTAATTTGCCGTGACATATGGACTGTATTGCATTACTCATAAATTGATACATATAAGCTCTCTAGAGATAGGTTAGTTAGTATTTATTTTATTGTTATATGTGTGATTTAGATGCTTGAGAGTGTAAGACGAGAGGTAAGAACCTGCACATCACATTGTGAGTACTCTTGGCATTATTTATTACTCTGCATGTTAAGTAGGCACTCACATATCATTCTTTAAGTCAAAAAATACAAAAATACACACGGTGGACCGGGCCGCAACCGGTAAAACCTTTCAGTTTTTGTTACTTGACCTACGGTAGCCGGACCGCAAACCGGACGGATTCCCCATACTAAACAGTCACGGGCTAGTTGGGAACGTTGACTGGGGAGAATCCCTTGCTGTTGTTGCATGCGAATTCGCAGGCCTCAATAGTTTTCTGGTGCTAGAAGGAGAGCCGCCAGTGCATGGCTGGCCGAGGAAACCCATTTTTCCGAGACTATTCCACCGGTAACAGCTCAAAAAGCAGTGTGTTTCATAATCCAATTCTGGAAGAAGGGGGTAGAGAACATTTTTATTCTGTCGACAACGAAGTTGTTAACAATATGAGAAGACACACTAGGGCATATGTGAAAAAGATTGGAGGATTGTCGATCATCCTTGAATTGCCCAGAAGAGAATATAAAAGGAAAGATTGTCCTATATTGGAATACTCAGTGCTGGTTGGGGATTGGGAAGAACTTGTGGAAACAGCCTTACAGGAAGTTGTGCAACCTCTGAATCAAGTGGGCCCGGATACCCCCCACATTTCTCCTGCCCATACTCCTATTTTCTCACCACCACACTCTCCGCCCAAACTCATGGCAGGCGTAAACGCAAATCAACCACCCAACCCACTGAACCCACCACCTGCATGGAAAGCCAGGTCACCTTTAAACCTAACACCTCCTTTGCATGATTTACCTCAATCTTTTGAAAAGATGCTACCCAAATTTGACCCAAGTGAGAGGATGCTGGTAGATGACCACTTACAAATTTTTTATTTGGTAATAGAAGGATTATGGGCTGGGGAACATGAGGATGTAGTTTGTAGACTTATTCCGCACACCCTTAAGGGGGCTGCAACATCGTGGTACTTTGGTTTGCCTGCAAACTCTATCCCTGATTGGGATACCTTCGAGAGGATTTTTAGGAGTAAGTATGTGACCCAAAAGACTCATGTAGCCCTCATGAAAGGACTATGCACCTTAAAGAAAGAGAGAAAGGAAAAAGTGCACAACTTCACCCAAATATTTCCAGCGTACCTCAATAATTTTTCTGAAGCTGACAAACCTTCGGATAAAGTCCTGATTGAATATTATACCTTAGCTTTAGGACCCAAGTTGGCCATGTTTTCCAAAATAAAGGCCAAGCCTACTCTAGCAGAGACCTATGAGGAGGAAGATAGAGTAGAGGTTGAAAGGGAAAGCATTGAGGATTATCCCAAACGGTCAGGAGAGAAAGTTGTAGGGAGAAAAACTTTGATGTTTACCAAGCCTGAGGAAGAACAGTCACTAGATTTTGAAGGGATGGAAAAAATGATGCAGAAGCTTTCTAACAGAATCATAGACTTGGAAAAAGAAAAGGAAGCCCAAAAGTTCTACAAGCCTTATTACAAGAAAAGGGAAGATAACAACCAATCCCAACCCCCTCCGCATCATTCAGCGTCTATGAATTTGACAGAGGTAGGAATGGACAATTTCTGCACTTTCCATCAACAACCCCACTCTGAAAAGAATTGTCCTCAATGGATAAACTCAATGACGTTGGTCATGAATCAGCTGTTGGATTCTAAATTGACAGAAGATGGAGATGAAGAAAGAAAAGACAGCAATACATCAACAAAAGAACAAGAGGATGAAACCATGGTTCTATGGGACGGTGTCTCGTTGTTTGACACCGAAGAGGAAAAGGTTTTGGGACGCGAAGACATCCTGGAAATGAATGTAACAACAAGAAGCAAAGGGCTGGTTAAAGAAAATAGTCTCATGCTCCCAAAGATTAAAAGGCTTCAAAAGAATGTTAAGAAATTTCAAAATAATTCCTCAGCGGATAAAATTCCAGAATTCACCATCACTAGTCAAGATCCTAGACAAAAGGACATGTGTGCCAAGCCTAATGAAGAGAAAATGAATGTGGGTAAGCCACATCCCATTGAACCTCAGATGGATTATGACATTGTGGAAGATATAAAGAAGGTAAGGGCGAATATCTCATTATTTGAAATTTGTAAGGTGCCGCAGCAAAAAGAGAAACTATTGAAAGCGCTTGAGGCATCAAAGGAGGGGCTGCCCACTGACAATCAACCTAAGGAAGAGGAATAAATAGGGGGAGCAAGCACCGGGGGTAAGCCTAAGAGAAAGAATCCACCTTTCCTCCTCACTTTCGAAATTTTTAACCACAACATACATAATTTCCTGGTAGACTCAGGGGGATCGGTTAACGTCATGCCAATATCAGTCTGCAAGAGGATAAATGGGCAGCCTAAGCCATCCACTTGGAAGGTTGTTCAGTTGGACAGGATGAATGTGAAGGTGATTGGGGAAATGGAGGATGTCCTGGTCCGCCTGTCCTCAAATGATAAAATGTACCAATTTATTGATGTTGTGGTGGTTGATATACCGGAAGCTTATGGGCTCATTCTAAGCAGAGACTGGTCGGCAAAGCTAAATGGCTATTTTGCCTCAAACTGGTCACATCTGTGGCTGCCGTATAAATGAACCCGAATCAAATTAAAATTTTGAGGGAGCCTCACATGAAGTACAATGTTACTCAACTCGAAGAAAAAAACGAATCAGTGGATCCTGTTTTGGGAAATTACTTTATTGAATTGGAGCCAGGAAATTACCAAGCAGAAGAAGCCAGCGACACGTCAGACGCACAGCCTGATCTCCTTTGGTTTTCACAGGCTGATAAAATCGATTGTAAAATAGTAGACTTAGCAGTAGAAGTAGATGTAAATCCCTGCACAGTAGTTAGCAATTTCTGGACACTTTTTTTTGATGGCTCTAAAACGTTAGAAGGCTCAGGGGCCGACTGTGTCCTGATTGACCCCAAGAAGAACAAACATTTTCTGTCATGTAGATTAGAGATTGAGTGTACAAATAACATAGCAGAGTATGAGGCTTCGGTTCAAGGTTTAAAGAAAGCAATTGAGTTAGAGGTAACTAATCTGAAAGTTTTTGGAGATTCTGAAATAGTTGTAAAACAAATCCGGAATCAAATCCATTGCATTTCTCCTCAGTTGAAATCTTATCAAAATGAGGTATGGGATTTACTCAAATTTTTTAATGCATTTAATATTATATCAATTCCAAGACTTAAGAATGCAGCAGCTGACTTGTTGGCCACATCAGCTGCTAGGCTTGTGCCCACTAATAATCGGTGCTCCATTGAATTGCTTTTCAGGCCCTCAGTTCCAGATATGATTACCAACCTACGAGTGTTCGACGATGATCAGCAAATTATAGAATGCTTAACAAATGACAAGGTGTTTAAAGGGGCGATTATCGATGATGAAGAACATCATGCCAAGCTGAAATTTGATAATTTCATCCCTAAAGGAGTCAGAACCTTAGAATGGATGTTTGACTTAAGTGAAGAATTTAGAAGACCAGCAAACGTGAAGACTCACAGCTCATCTCTACAGTTTGAATTGATAAATTTAGGAACTGAGGCAAAGCCTAAATACGTGAATCTTGGAAAATGCTATTCACCAGCAGAAAGAAATAAGTTCATTGGTCTTTTTAATCAATATAAAGATGTTTTCGCCTGGACATACAAAGATCTGAAGACGTATGACACCAGTATCATCCAACATGTTGTCCCCATCAAACCTGGAGTCAAACCTTATCAGCAACCTTTAAGGAAAATGCACCCAAAATTGGAACCTCTAATCCAGAGTGAAGTTAAGAAACTATTAGATGCTAGAATCATTTTTAAGGTTAGACACTCAGAATGGGTCTCAAATTTGGTGCCAGTTAGGAAGAAATCCGGAGAAATCAGGCTATGTGTGGATTTTAGAAACTTGAATCGAGCCTCAGACAAAGACAATTATCCTGTTCCACCCATGGAGCAACTGCTGCAAATGGTCTCGGGTTCTGAACTATTTTCTTTATTAGACGGATTCTCAGGTTACAATCAAGTATTAGTAGCCAAAGAAGATAGATTGAAAACAACATTCAGGACTAGATGGGGAACGTTCGCTTACACAAGAATGCCCTTTGGGCTTATAAATGTTGGAGCTACATTCCAGAGGGATATGGACATAGCTTTCCACGGTCTAATTGGCCGCAGTGCTGTAGTGTACCTTGATGATATCACAATATTCTCAAAGAGGAGAGAAGAGCACGCGTTTCATTTGAAGCAAATTTTTGAACTCTACCGAAAATATGGTATTTCACTCAACCCCAAGAAGTGCGTGTTCACTGATACGGAAGTTAAGTTGTTGGGTCACGTAGTTTCAAAGAAGGGAATCTCCATAGACCCAGAAAGGATCAAAGCCATTGAACAGATTCCCCTGCCCCATAATAAGAAGGGCATGCAATCGTTTATGGGGACAATAAACTTTGTGTGAAGGTTTGTACCAGATTTCACCCAAATTGTTAAGCCTTTGCAGCAAATGGTAAAGCAAAGTGTACAATTCAAGTGGACCGATGTTGAGAAGAACGCATTTGGTAAGATTAAAACCGCTATTGCTCACGCACCCTCTCTCAAGAGCCTGGATTTTGATAAACATTTTATTCTGTACACTTTCGCATCTGATGATTCGCTAGCGGCTGTGCTTACTCAGAAGCAAGATGGGGGAGATGAGTTCCCCATATCATTTATGAGCACTGGTCTACAAGGGGCTGAATTGAATTACCCAGCTATAGATAAATAGGCTTATGCAGTGTTAAAAGCGGTGAAACAATTCAGGCCCTACATATTAAAGAACTGAACCAAGGTAATCGTCCCGCACCCAGCTGTAAGGTCTCTCTTCGTACAAAAGGAGTTAGGAGATAGAAGGGGTAATTGGGTAACTGCTCTTCAAGAATATGACCTCGAATTCAATCCAGCTTCTATAGTCAAAGGGAAAGGATTGTGCAGGTTGATGACTGAAAATGGAAACAATGAGGAACATGCCTAGGAAGACGAGGCGAAATTACATCTGATGGATGTATGTCCTTTGTTCACAGCCCCTGAATCTTGGTATCGAGATCTTGTGCATTACCTTCAGATAGGATCATTTCCAGAACACTGGAATTCTAAGCAAAGAAGAGCGTTGAGTCTCAAATCGGCCTCCTATCAAATTGTTGAGGGAATATTATTCAGAAAAAATTACGATGGAGTTCTTCTCAGATGCTTAAAAAAAGAAGACGCGAAGAAGGTAATGACAGATTTGCATGACGGGCCTGCTAGGGGACATTTTTCAGGAGATACTACAGCTCACAAAATTCTCAGAGCCGGATACTATTGGCCCGCGCTTTTCAAAGATGCACACGCCCATGTCAAGAAATGCGACATTTGTCAGAGGTGTAGCAGAAGACAGTCTAAAGCAGCTGCACCATTGAAGTTGGTGATGATCACGGAGCTGTTCGAGCAATGGGGGTTGGATATTATTGGGGAGATAAAGCCTAATTCTTCCCTACAACATAAGTATATTCTGACTGCAATTGATTACTTCACTCGCTGGGTTGAAGCCATCCCGCTGCGCAAAATAAATGAGGGTGCGGTCATAAACCTCCTGCAAGACCATATTATGACCAAGTTTGTAGTTCCAATTTCTTTAGTCTTTGATAATGCTACTTACTTTTCATTGATTAAATTAACTGCTTTTGCTTATGAGAAAGGAATTAAGTTGCATTACTCTGCTAATTATTATCCGCGGGGAAATGGCTTAGCTGAATCCACCAACAAGAACCTAATTAGGATTTTAAAAAAGACGGTGATAGAAAATCAGAGGAGTTGGCACTCAGCTTTACCAAACGTGCTTTAGGATGATAGAGTCGCCCCCAAGTCTTCGATAGGAGTATCTCTGTATACCCTTGTGTATGGTAAAGAGGCCATTCTTCCCCCTAATATCATGCTACCCTCTTCCATAATAGCTCAAGAATCTAGGGGGTCGTATAATGAAGTCTTTCAAATGCGGATATACAATCTCTTGAAGGCAGAAGAGTCCCGATGTAAAGCCAAAGAACGCTTTAAACAACAACAAGAGATAGTGAAGAGATGGTTTGATAAGCATAAGGCTGGAACAAAATATTTTGAGGTAGGAGATTTGGTTCTTAAGTGGGACCACCCCCATGATGAGAAAGGGAAGCACACTAAATTTCAACAATTGTGGGTAGGTCCTTTCCAGATTGCGGCAAAGTTGGGCCCTTCAACTTACAAGTTGCAAGATTTACAAGGGTGGGATGAGAACTTACTAGTAAATGGCTTAGTTCTCAAACCTTATTTTTCCTGAGTTTTGTTTGTATTCTTCTATCTTGTATATAAATAATGTGGCATGACCGTCTTCTTTGAGTTATGTAGTTCAGTCTTGTTTTGGTTTAATTTCTACTGATTTAAATAAAGGAGGCAAACCCACGGTTGCATGGGGAACATCAGAATTTTGGAATGACTAGAATTCTTGGGTATAAGATTGTATATTGATGTTTATCTAAAAGAACCTCTTCCGTTTTAGCAGTTTTCTTGAATAGCTATGTACGCATTGAAGTCCTGCTTAATCCCTGTGAAATAAACCAGAGTCAGAGAGTCTGGAATACTATTTTGAGGCTCCTCCATGTCACATTTAAAATTTCCTAGGGAGTGACAGCAAAAGGGCCCATGGAAAGAAGCAAGGTAAACATTATATTATATATAAATGATCCCATGTCAAGAATTGAATGCCAAAAGGCATATAAGAGTCAAAAGCTCCTATGAAAAGCATTATATCTCAAAACAAGTGCTCAACCATAAGTACTAAATCACCGAAAGTTCCTCTCCATCCGTGAGCTGAAACATGAATACACCTCTCACACAAAAGGACACTTCGGATAGAGGAGCCTGAATAAAAAATTCAGAAAGAAAGGCATGCAAGAGGACTCGTATGAAAAGGACAAAAGTCAAAAAGCATGAAAAGTGATAAAATGGCATGGGAATGAGGAACAAATGAATACTTCTGTTTACCATCTGCTACAATTCCGTGGTGTCCGAGCTGGCAGCTACCTGAAGGCAGAGGTAACAAATGAAATTCATCTTTCGGCCTCGAAAGAGTTATCTAGACTTGAAAATCCTGGTTTCCACTCCCCAAATCGGACTATCATCAATGATTAAAGGTACATATCTTCGCCATTTGAGAAATCCAGATAGCTGGAAGAATTCAATGAGCTCATTTGTTGTTGAAATAGTCTGTCACCCAAGGTAATCATCCAGAGGTCTAGGTTCACCAGGTAGTCGCCAATTGTTGCAGCTGCAATTGTTTTTCCCAAATTTGTTAAAGTTTGGACCCCCTCATGATTTTAATGTTGCTTTGAATCATTTGGACCCAAGACCTTTTTGGTCATAATTTAATTTCGGATTATTTTGAAGATTAACTCTCTTCCTGTTTTCAAAAAATTGTTTATGTTGAAATTGCTATGGGTCGCGGATTTTAGAGTTTGTTTTAAAGCCGTTGTTTCGGGGGAGAAACAGGTTCTGACCGTTGCTAAATTTTAAAGTTGTCTCGAACACTTAGTATTTTTATTGATCTAGTGTCAAAGTATGTTTTGATCGGAGGCTGTTGTCTGTTTGTCTTCTGCCGTTGTGGCTCCCAAAATAGCTAGACACCCGAAATGTAAGTGCTCCGCCCTCCGATGCGTGTCAGTTTTTAGTCGCGTGTCTGTAGCCTTTCTTCTTCCACCCTTGCAGCTATGCAAAGCACTTGTCTTCCGACGTCGATGTCTTTTCAATTGCCGACCGGAAGCTTTTCCGCCCACAAGTTAGGTCATAACTCTTCTGACTCCAACAAGCTTAACGGTCTCCCGGTGCCCGTCGCTTGTTAAGACCCGCTTATGCGGCTGTAAATGAGACTACCCGGCTGATTTTAGTATTTTAAGCCGTCGATGAGTTTTCCTTCTCGCCGTTGGTGAGTTTTTCAAACCCGTTTGTGAACGAGATAATGGTGCCAGCACTTGTTAAGGTTATCGTAACAGTAATGTAGTACATGGCCTCTCTTGATGATTAACCATGTTGGTTGATATAGTTTGATTTTATTAAAATGATAAATGTTGTTTAAATGCAGGTGAATCCAATAAACTTTCACAAATGATTACTGCGCAAAGGCATAGCTGGGAGACAAGTGGCAGGAGGGAGCTGGGTAGTGTTGGCAAAGATCAAACCGAAACTGGTAGGATCCCAAGGAGAGCCAGCAAAAGAGAAGGCAAAACCAATAGCGACAAAGGCCCAGACCTGGAAAGATCTGTCGGTTACTTAGCGGATCATGAGTGCGCACAGAAAAGATAAAATGGGGATATTAAACGTTTTGGAGGGACCGAAAGGTCAGGGGTTTTGGGGGCAGCCCAAGCGGTTAACTGATTTAGTTTAAATACATGAAATTTAGAACTGACAGGGGCTTTTTCCCTGGAAAAACTTGTGAACTATTGTTTGTAAGAGGAACTACTTCATTTTACAATAAGAAAGTGCAAATTTTGCCTGTTGGAGAAGGTGCTATGTGGAATGTCTCAATGTGATAAAATGAACGATGTTGAAGAGGAACTATTTCGTTTTCGACTATGTTTCATCAGTTGTGAGAGCGTTCTAACTTGTTGAATCTATGTTCTCGTTCGAATGTTCTCTAGTATATTCTGTGATTTTTCCACTATGAGTAATGGGAGTTTTAACTGTTGATGAGCTATCTTATCATGTATACTTTATTCACGTTCATATGCTTGGTTATAATAACAGCTATCTGTAATTTGCCATGACATATGGACTGTATTGCATTACTCATAAATTGATACATATAAGCTCTCTAGAGATAGGTTAGTTAGTATTTATTTTATTGTTATATGTGTGATTTAGATGCTTGAGAGTGTAAGATGAGAGGTAAGAACCTGCGCATCACATTGTGAGTACTCCTGGCATTCTTTATTACTCTACATGTTAAGTAGGCACTCGCATATCATTCTTTAAGTCAAAAAATACAAAAATACACACGGTGGACCGGGCTGCAACCAGTAAAACCTTTCAATTTTTGTTACTTGACCTACGGTAGGCAGACCGCAAACCGAACGGATTCCCCATACCAAACAGTCACGGGCTAGTTGGGAACGTTGACTGGGGAGAATCCCTTGCTGTTGCTGCATGCGAATTCACAGGCCTCAACACTATGACAGCAGCTTCCTTCGATTTCAAAGAAGATAAAATACACTTTACTCAATGAACTCGCTTCTCCTTGAATACGATGAAATGTTGTGTTATCAAATATGTGATTAATCAAAAGGTTCATAGAACAATTGCCAACATGGAACTAGGTATTTGGCGAATAAGATTTGATGCTCATTTATGAACCAAATGCATATGTCGGGTTCAATTAGGTGACATGTTGGTTAATGATTATTTAATTGAACATTGGCACATCTCAAATATGTATCTTGTTAGTTAACAAACACTTGGAATTATCCTTCATGTTAAAATCTGATGATGGACCCATATACTCTCTACGCAATACTTTGAACATGCTTGTCAACTCACAAAACTCTATATCCTCCACATGTGATAACAACAAAAACCTATAGAATGGAAGCATGATAAGGTAGACCTCTATCGAGTGCTTAAAGGAAAATCAAGCCTCCAAAGAGTGATCAATTGCAAACCATGATTGTATGGAAAACAACGAAGTGAAAGAATGAATAGAAAACCTAATGCAATGAAAATTCTCAACATGTCTCCTCACGTGGGTAAGCACAATAACAACTACTGAATACTTAAAATCCTCTGCAGACAGATCTAAAACTCATAATCAATTGTTGAGTTTCTAGACCCTCAAACAACAAATCTGCCTGCAAACAATATTTTTAGTTACTAGCATGGTAATAAGAATGCCTTTGTCAATCAAACATAAGTTTTAATGTATCACATTATCGTCTCATCCCATTACTTGGTAAAAGATACTCATAACATGTGTATTAAATGTTTGCCCAAAAATTGCTACCAAATACATCGTGTTTTAATTTGATTAGACCCAATGTACAGACTTATGAACTACCATTATAGCAGTTTCTTACAGGTAATAACGCTTCAAATGGATTTCAAGCCACACTTATATGCATTAACCCATGGTGAAGGGATGTGAACAATATTTTGTGCTAGAAACCATAACTATTAGATTTTTTGTCCTCCTTTGTTGTTGCGACTTGAAGATATATTGAATTCTGCATCAACCTCTCTCCGCGAGCTCCATCACTATCTACTGGTGCATTAGTGAATTCTCCTGAGATTATAGAAGAGCTAAAAATGTATTGATACCATGACCAGTATACTACTTTCATTGTGGAGTCTATTGATCAGATACACACCAATGCGGGGAATTTCAATCAAGTTGCTTAATGTTGGACAATATTGGTGAGAGTAGAATGTTGCACGAAAACCTACGAAGAATGAAATTCCTTCATCGACTAACTGTGTTCATTCTATGTTGTTCATTAGATTGGAATAATGTATGTCTCATGTGAAAACTCTATTACAAGCTCCTTTTAGATACTAATTTTGTTTTACTAGTTTGGTGCAAAATGGACACATTATTTAAGAGAAAATGCACATTTGAAAAAGAACTTGGTTGAAAGAAGTCTTTTGCATCCCGCGAGATATTGCCAAAGGAGAGTTGATAAATTTGAAATCTTTAAACGTCTGCCATATAAAGGTAGGCTGACTAGAAATTTTTGAACAAAGGTATATTGTACAATGTAAATTATTTGAAAACTATTGTCTCAACATTGCCAACAGTTGTGGAGTTATTTTCATAATTTCTGAAGGTTATCAGTCTTTTGACAAACTACACATCGCTATTCAAGCTAGTAGAATTCTGAATTGGTGATTGTGGAGGTGTTGCAAGAGCATGGAATGGAACTCACTTGTTATGCATAATTATTCTGATTTAAAGAAGAGTAGTATACTATGCACATGAGAAGAAGACTCACGAATGCATGAGTTACGAATGACATGATACCATTGTCTATCTTGTTTCATTAATTGAAGACAATGCTTCTAGAGACTACCATCTGTGGTAGCACAACATTGTTTCCATCAGAGGACCATGTAGTATGGAAATGAAAATGACACTGAGTTGCAATCCCAAGGAGATGACATGCATGAACCCTAAATATTCATGGGAACCCTAATCAGCTTTTGAAATAAGTTGAATATTATGCATCCTTGAAGAATAAGATGTGTGAAATTATTGGATCTATTCTATTTTGTGCTTGTGTGTAGTGAAGACTCATGGTAACACATCCACGAGGAGTGTTGACGTGTGGAACTGTTTGAAGAGATTTGTGAAGTGGTCTTATATTTTTCAGCCACATGAAGACTTCTCCCTTAGATATGCCTTAGAGATGCGAAATGTGGAACTACGACCTCCATTAGCTATGACCTCAGTAAGTGAAAGACTACAACTACCATGAACATCTATGCCTAGGTTGATCAAAAGTTGTATGAAAATTAACTCCATTCAAGCCAGTTATTTGAGAAGTTTAGGTTTCAATTTTTCTATACTACACAATCCCAATATTCATATAATAAATATCCCAAAAGCACTTCAAGCTGTCAAAGTAAAATATTTTCTCTCTGCAGTAATAGTATCCATTCCTTAACATGCCATGTTGCTCCTCTAAACAAGAACATTTAACTCCATGAACCTACAAAATATTTAAAACATTGCTGAAGAATTTTTATGATAACAATATAACTTTACTTATGGGCATGGACGGATGCCTATCTATAGTGTAGAATAGACATATACTGATATGTATTAGATGATAGAGAAGACTCCAACGATTTCCTCATTGTCACCGAATCTGACACATCTTGACCCCTCCTAGCTGTCATCGTCATCGATGACCTTAGCTCTCCTGGTGTCATACTGACTGGCTTATTGCGGGATTTCAAGGATTGAAATCCTTCACTTCCATCCGTGATAAGAGTTCATGCTTGAATGAAATACTATGGGGAATGCTCACCAGGCGACAAATGCGTGGAATGCGGCCAAGGAAGATCCAAGGGTGTTTCCTATTGGCACCTATTTCTATCACGTCTTGGTTAGACATTTATGAACATAATTATTTTATGCCAAATGAAATTTGGAACCGCTCAGTAAGAAGTGGGATTTGGTCCTGTAACCTCTAGAAGAAAATTATTTGGTGATCAATATAGCTAGTGTCCATCAATTCCTGCGAGTTGTTGCAACAGACTGCAATATCGACATAAGATCTCACCAAACGTTTATGTGGAGAGTGGATTAAAGAGAGTTGTTAGGTTAGCATGCGAGGGAGGCGAGATCACTGGAAATTATTGATAGGAGAGGGAGTATGATCCCATAACCACCAGTGATAATCATATCTAAAATTAGCTCATAGATCTCGGAAAAAATCCCTTGATAGATAGTTGAGGGGATCCTGACCTCCGATGTTAACGCAAGGAGGCATTACACCTGCACTACAAAACGAGACCGGTGCGAATCTGTTGCAAAAGGTATCAAATTACAGAGGAGATAACTGTGAAATAACTCTGACGCGTGGGGAAAATAACTATGCTCATAATATCCTCCTCAAACATTTCGTGAGTATCGATAAGATGGGGGATAACCCTGATGCGTTTTGTAAATTGTTGCGAATCATAATGGATGTGAGGCAGATCAATGCCCTAAAAGATTGTTCAGATAAGAATGTGTGTTGTGTTAAAATGGACCATAAAGGATCCTCGGAGCAGATCTCGGTGAGAAGACAAGAGAAGATAAGGCATGATATCTTTATTTCTTCTGTTATGCGCAGGACCATTTCATCGACGACCTATGATAGCTAAAAGGGGAATCGTGAATGGCCTTAAACGTCTGTTTATCATCTAACATGCTTTAGATCTATTCTAATCACATGCATACTTACTAGCGATCCAAAATCTCTAATTTTCGGACCGTCAGTCGATCGTTTTTTATTTTGTTATATATATATATATATATATATATATATATATATATAAATGTTTATGTTTGCAGGTTTAGTTTCCACGCTAGACAAAAAGATAGTCGTTGCTAGTTGCACACGAAAGGCTGAAGCGTAAAAGATTCACAACTATTTGTGTAGGTTTCAGCATGGAGGGAAAACAATTTGTTTGTTCTATTTATTTTATATTTTTTAAATTTATTTTTTTCTTTTTATATATATTAATATTAATGTTTGGAAATTGCATTGTTTTAATATATATAATGTTTATAGTTGCAGGTTTTAGTGTGGAAGGATGAATGCGCAGATCGAACGATAGGTCGAAAGATTTGTTATTTTAATTTTTATTATATTTTTTTATTTTAGTATAGACCTAGCTCAATTACTTTAAATAGCATTTATGAATATTTAGAGTCTTTAGAGAAACATAGAGAAGAAAGAGAAATTAGACTACAAACAGAATTAGAAGCCATGCTGGAAAATAAATTTACATCTCTTGAAAACAAGATTCAAAAACAAATAGAAAATAAAATAACAATACTGGAGAATAAAATGGAGACACTTGAGGTTAGATTACATGCTATTGAAAACCAGAGCCAATATACAAACCAAACATCCCAACAAGGAGACGTCAATACTTTAGAAAGTCTTAAAATGAAGGACATGTTTAAGGAGCTAGAAGCAAAATTTAATAACAAACTCACCCTAAATAATGTGGCAGATAAATTAGATATCAAACCCATTAAAGAGGAAATGAAAAAATTGATAGAATTAGACCATGAGCGTAACAAAAGGGCCCTGAACCTTATCATTTTCGGCTTGAAAGTGGAGGAAGACGAGGATACTTTAGCCATAGCCCAGACAAAATTGCACAATAGATTACAAATTGAAACAACATGTCTCATAGAAGCGACAAGGTTGGGGAAATTAACTGAGAATAAAGGAAGGTTAATCCGAGTAAACGTAAGCTCTACTGACCATAAACATAACATACTTAGTAAAACCTCAAGTCTAAAAGGAACTAGAATATTCATAAATGAAGATCTCATTCCAGAAGATCAAGCAGAATTAAGAAAGGAGGTTCAAAAGGTAAAAGAAGCCAGGAAGGAAGGAAAATGGGCAATAATCAGAAATAGGAAAGCTGTTATTCGAGATAGAAACCAAAAAGATAGTAATAAATATCAATTCAACATGCTCCAGATTCTTTCTTGGAATTGTCGGGGCTTTCCATGGAACAAAGGCCCCAAGCTAAGTTGGATCTCTAATGAAGTTGATATTATTTTGTTAGTTGAAACTTGGGAGCACGAAGAATCTAGGGTCCCTAACATAGATGGATTTGTGCTTTGGTCAATCTGGAACAAGCGATCCTCTCGCAGAGGCATTGGGGGTATAGCGTGTTACATTAAGAAGAACATCTCCCCCCATGCTAGGCTTTATAAAAAAGACCCTTACAACCAGTATATGTGGGTAGAAATCACTGACATTAACAATAGAAAAACCTACATAGCTATATGTTATTTTGCCCCTATTAATTCTAACTTCTATAAGAAGAACAATTTGGATAAAAATTGTCCTTACAATGGACTAGAGAATGATATTTCTAGCCTTAGGAATGAAGGTAATATCCTTTTAATGGGTGATTTTAATGCTAGAACTTCTAACAACCAAGCTATTCTCCTAAGCAATTATTCCAACCCTAATCCTCTCTGGTTAGATGAAGACCTTACTTTAGTTAGCAGGTATAAGAGAAGCTCTATAGATTTAGGGGAAAATTTGTTTGGGTCTGAGTTAATCAAGCTCTGTAGTTCTCAAGATCTCATAATTTGCAACGGTTTAACGCAGTGGCCTAGCTCCAGCTAGATGACCTGTATCCATGGGCTTGGTAGCAGCGTAGTAGATTATGTTATTTCTAATATTTCTTTATACAACGATATAATAAATTTGGACGTTCTAAACGACCATGAGCCTGATTCGGATCATAAACCTTTAATGGTAACTCTCAACTATGCCATCCATAGAGATCCCATAGAGGATAATCCTTATAACCAAAAGAACTTGATCTTTGATAGGAATAAAAAAGATCTTTTTATAAATGAGGTAAAAATTAATTTGCTTCCTTTATCAAGTACAGACAACATTGAAGACCTATATTATAATTTTACTACAGCCCTCTCTTATTCCATTAACAAGTTCTCAATTGAAGTTTCGAGTAATAAAAGGTATAGAAAAGCCAACCCTTGGTATGATACTGATTGTAAAAATGTTAGGAGAGAGATTAAGGAAGCTCTTGATGAATCTCTTAAAATTAACAAGATAAAAAATTGCAAAGCCCTTACTAAAAAGAAAAAAAGGCAGTATATTCACAAAAGGCAAGACAATCTCTTACACCTCTCTAAGACGGCCCCTAAGAAATTCTGGAGGCAGATTCTAACTAGAAAAACTAAAGATAATAATAAAATTTCTCTGCATGACTGGAATTCCTATCTTAAAAAGCTTTATGACTCCCCGAATGTCATAGACAACTTTGAAACCCTCCTCACAACGGAAGAAGTTTTCTCTTTAAAAGACATAGATTTTGGGGTTAAGCGTCTGGCTAATGGAAAAGCTAAGGACATTGAAGGTTACCAGGTAGAAATCTTAAAAATTGGAGGTCTTGTCCTCATCCCTCACATCCACAAGCTTTTTAATTAAGAAGTCAAGCAAGGGTTCCCTAAACCTTGGACTCAGAGCCTCATTATCCATATTTTTAAAAGTGGGGATACAAATAACCCCTCAAATTATCGAACTATTATGATAAGCCCCCTCTTAGCCAAGTTATATGGTATTATTTTGGAAAAGAAAATCAGCATTTGGCTTGAAAGTGAAGGTAAGCGGGCTAAAGGCCAAGCGGGTTTTAGAAGGCATCACTCAACAACGGACCACCTTATTACACTTAGGATCATTATGGAGGAGTGCCGCAATGATAAATCCAATCTCTTTTGCTGCTTTGTGGACTTTAGAAAGGCTTTCGATGCGGTACCTAGAAATAACCTTTGGAATAGGTTAGGAGAGCTTAAGGTTCCTTTCGAGCTGAGAGCTGCCGCGATAAGGCTCTATGAGAATGTAATTGCTAAGTTTAAAAGCAATGAGGGGTGGTCGAAAGATATTAAGTTTAATATCGGAGTTAAGCAAGGTTTCCCCCTCTCCCCTACCCTTTTTGGCATTTACATTGATAAGTTAGAGGGTTGTTTAGAAGAAGCATGTTGTGCTGGTACGCTCTTAGCTGGAATAGTCATCATCCTTCTTCTTTATGCTGACGATATTGTCCTTCTGGCAAGGTGTTCTTCTGATCTTGATAAGCAACTTCGACTCCTGAAAGATTTCTGCTCTAACATGGGTATGACTATTAACACTGACAAAATAAAAGTTATGATTATCAAATCCAAGAATGATACATACGCTAATTTTATGTATGACAATAGCAACTTGTAGGAAGTGTCTTCTTACAAGTACCTAGGAATTGATATTCATCACAAGCTCAACTGGAACTATAGCATTAAGAAAAGGATTAAGGGAGGGTGGAAAGCTTACTTTGGTCTTGAAAATAACTGTAAAGCTGCAAACCTCACGATGTGGGATAAAAAGAAGCTCCTTTTTGAAACTCTAGTCACTCCTGTTATCTTGTATGGGTGTGAGGTTTGGGGTTGCAGCATCTCTAGAGAATCCTGGAGAAAGATCGAGCAAATCCAGAAGTGTTTTATAACTTATAACCTCAAAATAAAAAACAATACACCCTATCCTATTCTCCTTATAGAAGTGGGTCTTTCCTCCATCGAGATCCTAGCTATGA